>JAPKLY010000256.1:450699-491117 GCA_026898435.1 Prunella vulgaris
TATTTCTCATTTTCAAACATTTTTATTTCTCATTTTAAATAAAAAAAAATTATTTGTGTAATGTCAATTAAAAATAAATAAAAATTATCCTATGTGACTATCTCTACTGATCCAAAACCGTTCGAAACTGTTCTCCATATCTATATATACAAATACATTATCCACACATAAACACATGTTCTATCACAATAACTAATTATCATTTCTCCCTGCGCCGCTTCATTCACATTTCTCAATCCAAATTTCAAATATCATTTCATCCTTCTTTTAAAGGTAACACAAATCTCTATATTCTTTTTCTACATTAATTTGTAATTTTATAATTTCTTCTACATTAATTTTATAATTTTAAAACTTCTATACTGATGTTTACAATTTTTTATAATTTTGACATATTTTATAATGTTTACGGTTTTTTATAATTTAAATCACTTATATTTACGAGTTTTCTCCCTGCGCCGCTTTTATCACATCTCTCTCAATCCAAAATATCGTCTGATCCTTCCAAATCTCTATATTCTTCTTTTACATTAATTTATAATTTTATAATTTCTTCTACATTAATTTTATAATTTTATAATCTCTATACTGATGTTTACGATTTTTTTATAATTTACCCTTTTTTTATAATTTTGATATATTTTATAATGTTTACAAATTTTTACTCCCTCCGTCCCGTAGGAATTTGCACCCTACGGGACGGCTCATTTTTTAAGAAAAAATAGTTTTATATATAAAGTAGTGGTATATGGGTAAATATGTGTAAAGGTTTGTGAGTGTGCACGTAAATCAATGCATCCTTTTTTAGTAGTGTGCAAATTTGTGTGGGACGTCCAAATAAGGAAAGTGTGTAAATTCCAGCGGGACAGAGGGAGTATAATTTTTATATATTTTACGGTTTTATAATTTTATTATTTTTACAAGTTTTAATATATTTTTATAAGTTTTGATATATTATTATAGTTTTCATATATTTTATAAGTTTACGATTTTTTAAAATTTTGATATATTTTTATAATTTATACAGTAAACATCAGTTTGAATATATCAAACTTATAAAATCATGTTAACATTATAAAATTCAAAAAGTTTGAATATGTTATAATATAAAAATATTAAAATTAAAATACTAATTACATACCTCTGCTAATTAAATATGTCAAAGTTATAAAAATAAAAAAATTATAAAAATATATCAAAATTATTATAAATCGAGAACATTATCTTAATCTATAAAATTAAAATTAATCTCTTATATTTATGAGTTCAACTCATCCTACTGGCTAACTTCATGACTCAAGTATTTTAAAATTTTCAAATTCTATCTATTATTAAGTTTTAAACTGTTCATATTAAAGTTAAACTAAAATAAAATATTCGAATAACTCAAAATGAAAATTAAAAGTTAAAAATATATCAAAATTATATAAAGTGTTGATATTATATTTAAGTCAAAACAAAAAATTTGTCAAAATTAAAATTAAAATTTTAAAAATATATCAAAGTTATATTTTTTAAACCAAAATTATTTACAAATTTACCTTAAAAAAAGTTAAAACCGTTCATATCATATTTAACCAAAACAAAACATTTGAATATGTTAAAATTAAAATTTAAAAAATATGTGAAAATTATAATTTTTTAAACCAAAACTATTTAAGAATTTACCTAAAATATACCTTCAAAAATTATTTAAGAATTTACCTAAAAATATTTAAGGGTTATTTTTTAGTTATACTATCAATTCTTTTTTTGAAATTTTATGAATAATAATAAAATTTTGAGTTCGATCCGCGTTGTACTCGGGTTCTGCACTAGTAATCTTATATATTAAAAGGAGAAGTTCCTTTCTCCATATGCTGCCACGTGTCATTTTTACCCCCTTCATATGTTGCCACCTGTTATTCTCATTTCTCACCCATGTTATTTCCAAACATACCCCCATTTCTTTTCTGCCTTGAACCTCTCCCTCTTCCATGCGAAGAGACCCTCTCGGCTCCCTCTTCCAGGCGAAGAGACACATCAAACATTGTTATAAAACCACCGTCCAGCGTGCGGCCTTCCTTTCTATGCATTAGCTTGCACATGCTTTCTTCGAGTTGCACGAATGTAGCAAAAAACCGCCACCACAAAACCGGTGGCTAAAACCCCAATAATCGCTCCACCGCCGGCAATCGATCTACCCACCGACCGATGCAATTCGATCTAAGGTATTTATTCCTTAACTGTTTGTTTGTTTTATTAGCTAGGTTTGAACCCAAATTTCTCATTTTTAATTGGTTGTGCATTCGAAAAAGATTAACACATTTAGGTAATTTTTTTAGTAATTCATTTCGTTTTTTGGGCTTTGCAAGCATCAGAACATGTTGTACATTCAACTTTATTGCGACACCTCTGCATCTTTCTCAGCAGAATATCGAACCTTTATCTATGGCTGTTCTAACTATAGTACCACAAGACGTGAGCAGGTTTTATTGTTATTTCACTTCAATTTAGCAAGGTATATTGCTGAGTTCAAAACAGGTAATTTTCAGAGAAAGGCTGCACGATCTCGATCTTAAATGTACTCTAATTTTGTTTACTCTATTTATATACCAGTTGTTATGTAGTTGCTCTAATATCAGACACATTATTCTATTGATTATTCGTTAAATTCATGGTTGCTTTAATTTTGAGGTGAGAAAGGAGAAAAAGAAGAGAAGGAGAAGAGGGAAAAGAAGCTTCAAGCCAAGAAAAATAAGATTAAAGTAATTCACTATATTGTCTTTCTTGAATTTCATTTCCCCTCCCCCCCAATATGGTCCAAGTGTTGATTTCTAGATAATATGTTGTTATTTGAGTTTGTTGAAGGAGTAATATGTTTAAGTTACATTTATTCGGCCATTACAATTATAAGTAGATTATGGCATTGATTCATATTATGGTATAAAGTTATCTCTTTTTTTGAGTTATGTACTTTACAATAACCCGATTTGTGTAACGATTAGGTTGATGGTAGTAGCTGCAAGAAGAAGAAGGTTGTGGAACATGTGGTAAAAATGGGTGAGGAATAATATGCATTCTTCTGTTGATTATTCGTTAAATTCACGGTTGCTTTAAAAATGAGGTGAGGAGTTTCTCTTGAATTTTGTTTAATTTTATTATTGCTCAAGGACTTGAGGGCATTTGGTAAATAAGGAGGGTGGTATTGGTGCCCCTACTTTTTGGTATATAGCTACCAGTACTTGCTTGATCCCAAAGTTGCTGTAATCATATCAAAGGAAATGCAGAGAGAGACTGTTTTAGTATTTGATGAAGCCCATAGTATTGACAATGTGAATATTGAGACAATGTGTGCCCCTAATATATTGACAATGTGCTTTCTGTAATGTGTTTTTATCATGGAATGTCCTATGAGATTGGGGTATTTTTATTTCAATTTAAATGCCATTGTCAACTATAAAATTTTATCGATTCGGTCGATGCTGCTTGTAGAAAGCTTACCGCGAGTTGGGTTAGGGCGACAGCGGTTGAGAACCCGAATATTCCGACGGGTATATTAAAAGGTGAAGTCACCCTTATGGTTCATTGTATCATGGTTTGTGCATTTTTTTTAGTTCTTCCATCTCTAAGTACATTCTTTTACTAAATTTTTATAGGAAAAAAATTGAAGCTATATTGTCTTTCTTGAATTTCATTCCCCCCCCCCCCCCCAATATGGTCCAAGTGTTGATTTCTGGATAATATGTTGTTATTTGAGTTTGTTGAAGGAGTAATATGTTTTAGTTACATTTATTCGGCCAGTACAATTATAAGTAGATTATGGCATTGATTCATATTATGGTATAAAGTTATCTCTCTTTTGGAGTTATGTACTTTACAATAACCCGATTTTTGTGACGATTAGGTTGATGGTAGTAGTTGCAAGAAGAAGAAGGTTGTGGAACATGTGGTAAAAATGGTTGAGGAATTGACAGCAGAATCCAAAGGGAATGACAAAAATGTCAGATGGATCAATGAGTACAAGCAGAAGTTGAAGGCAGAGATCATTGATATTTGTACAAAAGTTCTGTCCATCGTTGATGAACATCTCATTCCCTCAATCTCTAATCCTGATGCCTGTAAGTTTTACTACAAGACGTGAGCAGGTTTTATTGTTGTTGATAGAATTTACTAATCAGTGTTTCTCTATGTGGCTTTGTATCAGATTAATTCTATCAAACAATAATCTTATGATTTATGTTCTTGAAGGAGATAATATATATAGAGAGAGAGAGAAAGTGTAATGTAGGAAATATATTAGAAGAATTGTGTGAATAGTACAAGAGAAGTCTTATTTATAGGTGTGTGAGTGTGAGACGGCACCTTATGAGCCTATTTGGCTTCCGGTGTGGACGAAGGTCAGTAACCTTTGTCCTGATCCCTCACACTGCTCCCTACATCGTGCCTCGTCCTACTACAATGCCTTAGATTAGATGGGCCTCATTAAAAACCTCATCGTAAACCACCCTTGTGGATAAACCGGACGGAGGGAAAAAGAGCGCGCCATCGGGGTCCCATCGACCGACAAACGAGCTCCTAGGCTAGCTCGAAGGTGGATTTCACTGGTTTGGGCGAGCTATGGGGCGAGCTTGGAAGCCTTGCGTGATTGACCAGCGTCATGCGATGATGGACCTCGGCGAGGTCTTCAAGGGGACAGGAGGCGAGCTTGGGGCGAGCTCCAGAATCTTCACGGGGATAGGAGCGAGCTCTTTTGGGCGGGCCATGCAGATATGCCGCCCCCATGCGTGCAAGCTCCGCACTTCCGCGGATCTAGATGAGTCCCGGCGACCTGCCAAACCTTTTAATTATCCACATGTCAATGGTGTTAGTTCGCCAGATCAACATTTGCCCCCAGCTCGCATGCACCATGACCTCGTCAAATGTATAAGCGAGCTGGAAAACTCAAAACTCGGCGAACTATCTATGGGTGATTGTCGGGCTAGCAGGCGAACTCGGCCAAGGCGGTTGCCTCTGGCCGACGTGGTGCGGGAATCCAGGAGTCATGCACGCCTTTTGAGGCCTCAGTTCCCGCCCATCATCATGTCAACTTTCAAATTTCTTGCAAACAGGCCCCTGTACTTCGTGAATATCGCACCTCGCCTTGACGTCTATAAATAGGGGGAAGTGAATTCATTTCCTCACTTTCTGCATTTCGAATTCTCAAAGCTTTCCCGGCGACCGATTTTTCTTGTGCTCGACGGATTTTCGAAGGCTCTTCAAGGTAGGATTCGATCTTTCTTCCCTTTTCTTCTGTTCTTTACGTGATTTTCTTTCGTTTCTTCGGGATTATTTGAACTTTGGACCGTGGACTGTGTCGAGAACCCCTTTGGATTTCCTTGACTTTGGGATTGTTGGATTTTGGACTGAGAACCTTTTGGACTTCTTTAAGACCATGTCGACACATTCCTCGAGCAGGACTCTTTCGGACCGGAACCCTGATAAACGACCAATAATAGAGGAGGAGCCACCTCGGGTTTCATATGTGGAAATCGGCTCCAGCTCCGAGGCGACCTCGGCAGCTCGCCAGGTCTCCTGCGAGCTGCGTAGCGAGCTGCCTAGCGAGCTACGTCCCGATTCGGAGGAAGGAGCCTCCAGTTCCGTATACCGCGAGGTATGGGAGGAAGGCGGCGAGGTCGCCCAAGAGAAAAGAGTTGCCAGTGGCAACGAAGGACCCGAGGAGGTTGATGAGGGCAATGCCGAGGTCGGCAAGGAGGGTGGTGACCTGGAGAAAGTTACGCTCGAATGGTTCCGCCGTATCGGTTTCCCGGAACCCCAACTGGTTGAGTACCAGGTTCCCACCCAGGTGGTTCATCCATTCGATTGGAATGAGTATGTCGCCGAGTACGCGGTGAGCTTCCCCTGCCCGAGTCGGATACCTCCCGCCGTCCTCGCCGACCTGGAGGAAGTTGCCCCGTCTGAGTACAAAGCTGGCGAGGTGATGAGCCTTATTGATGAATGCAACCTGCCCATCATACGCAGGGAATATCGCATCCCGCTCGACATCTTCATGTACGCCCCAATGAAGGATGAGCAAGCCGACGCTCCTCCTGAGGGGATGACCGCCTTGAATGTTGATGTTCTAAGGGCCGGGCTTACATTGCCACTGCACCCGATCATTGGCCAATATCTTACCGACAATAACCTGGCCATCACCCAGCTCACTCCGAATGCATGGAGCAACCTTCTCGCCGCCCTGTCTGTTTTTGGGCTGGAGGGCTATGAAAATGCGACGACCTCGGCGGACCTGGGCGAGCTCTTCACCGTGACCAAGCGGGCGCAAGATGGAGCGGGGTATTATTATCTGAAAGCTCGTCCGGGGGAGAAATTTCTCGGGGACTTGCCAAATAAAGTTCGTGACTGGAAGAAGCAGTTTTTCTTCATCGGTGGAGACTGGCGAGCTTCCAGCACGTACCATGGACGAGGTGGCAGTATTCCCACTCCGGAGGGATACGGGGAAGCCAGCAGTAGGTCACCTACTTCGGTGTGTGTGGGTTGAATTGGATATACTAATTCTAATTTTCTTTCTCTTTGCAGTTCCGAAGCGCCACAAATCCAGCAGAGGCAGGCCTAAGGTATCGGCCCAGTTCGACGTGGTGCGCGCAATCTGCTGTTTGAGAAGCGAGAAGGATAGGCAGGTCGCCCACCTGTGCGCGCACCATTGCCTGCGGCTCGCCGGGCTCCTTACGCTGCCGCACCACCTCGATATTCAAGGTCCCGAGCTCCCAGGTTTAACTCCTTGAAGCTCGCCTATGGGGGGGTGTAGCTCGTCCATTATGCTGACATTCATAGTTTTTTGCGCAGGCGGTAGCTTTGTCACCATCCCGATCGCCGAGGTCCCCAAGGCCTATCAACTCATGAAGGAACGCTTTGAGATAGGCCCACCTCGCCCCAACAGACTTGCCCCACCGTCCGTGCTCGTGCTGGAGGTGAGCAAGGAGGCAGAGCTAGCCTCCAAAAAGGGTGAGGCAGGGGGGTCGGGAGCCCAAAAGGAGAAAGCCAAGGCTCCTGAGAAGTCCAAGGCATCAGAGGTCGCTCGGACCGGCCGAGGTGGGGGGCGAGCTGTCGCCCCCTCCGAGCGAGGTCGAGGGAAGAAGGGGTCCCAAAGGGGGGAAGGATCCCGAGGTGGTGAGGAGGATCCCCCCGCTCGCAAGAGGACTAGGTACATGGGCCTGGTCGATGAGGACTCCGACCGGGTCGAGAGGACTTCTGCATTTCCCATCCGGAGTTCGCCCCCCTCGCCATCTCCATTTGGGGTGCAAACCACCGACAACACACTCCTGGGCTAGGACCCCGACCGAGCTCAGTAAGTAGCTCACCCAGTTGACCTTCATCGCCTATTATCTCTTATTTTTCTAACATTTTCTATCTGTTTTGGTTTCGCAGTTATGCCCCGATTGCCTTCCCAAACCGCCATGAGGCCCTGCATGCCTTCGAGCGATCCCGCTCCCTTACGTCGATACGGAACCTCCCTCAGGGCGTAGCCCGAAATGCTGTGAGTGAGATGCCAAGGCATTGGACAACTCTGTCGGTGGCGAACATCAATAGCCAAGATCTGAAGGAGAACCTCCTCCTCTCGGCTCATCATGCGAGTAGGTTGGTGCTCGCCAATCAGAAAGCTCTCGAGCAGCTCACCGAGTTGGAGGCAGGTCGCTCCGACAGGAATAAAAGGATGTTGGCGCTGGCGGACACTGCTGACAAGGCGAAGAGGCAAGTGCAGCTAGCCGAGGAGAGGGCTGAGGCATCGTTGGTCGCCGAGCAAAGTGCCCTTCAACAGCTTGAGACTGTCCAACGCCGGCTCGCCAGGCTCGAGTAGGAGACGGAGGCGAGGATAAAAGCCAAGGAGGAGGAGCTCGGCGCCCAGCTCGCCCAGGAGGTCGGTAGCCATGGAATTACGAAGAAGGACCTCGCACTGCAGCGGGGTTTGGTGAAGAGCTCCAGTTCTGAGTGCGAGAGGCTAAGAGGCGAGCTGGAGGCGATGGCTAACGAGGTTGCCGAGCTACGGAGTGTTGCCTCCTCCTCGCCGGACCTGGCGGCCGTGAAGGCCGAAGGCCTCTGACAGAGGATGCGTCCAATGTTATGCGGAGGTTTTGCGGACTCTTTGGTGGGCTAGGGCCCATAAAGACGATGAGGTCGAGGCAGTGGTGGGCGACTTCAAGGCTTGTCTGGATCGGGTTCCCTTTCCTGATGGTGCCGAGCTGGACATAGGCGACCTCCCTGAGCTCGGCATTCCACTCAACTTTGTGCCGGCGCGATTCCAGATTATCAAAACAGTTGAGGTGCCAGAGCTGGGCATTGGCGAGGAGGAGCAGGTTCCCCTTACTGTTGCGCAGCTCCAAGAAGCCTGAGGGGATGCTGTGCTGAATCTCAGTGAGTTTGACACCACCGGACTCACTGGCAATATCACAACTGAGGCCGAGCTTGCTCTCCCATCCGACCCGGTGGCCCCTGGTTCCAGCGAGGTGCCCGCTGATGCCCCTCCTGCTGCTCCAGATGTTTAGGCTTTTTCTTGCTTTCCTAGACTAGCTTTTTATTTATCAACTTGTGGTAGGTCGCCGGGTTGCGGAGCTCGCCCAGAAGGAGCTCCGTTTTTGTAGCCTTTGCTCTTTTGTTCAAGTAGATTTAGCTCGCTGGGCATGTGCAGCTCGCCCAGAAGGAGCTTTTTGCAGTTCAAAGATGGCCAGTTGGTCGGCCTTTGTGGCCAGCACAGCTACTCATACTTAGGATTTTTTCAAGTATATTTTTGACTTGAAATTTTATTAAGTATATTTTGAATATAAGTCGAGCATTTTTTGTCCAACTCTTTTCGTTTACGTCTTTGAACTTTTTACGTCATAATTTTTTGAAATAGCTCATTTTTGTTTATTTTCCTGGTACATAATTGTTCGTCTTATTCTACTTTGAGAAGCGAATCGTTCATTTTATGTCACTTACGACTACGAATTGTACCTCTGTTTTGAGAGTGCGTATTCTTCGTCTTATGCCACTTAGGGCCGCGAATCGTTCGTCTTAGACCACTTAGGGCGGCGAACTGCACTTCGATTGATTCACGTTGGGCCATTGGGTTTCATGAACCTTGCCTTAGACGTTTTTTCGTCTTTTTCACGAATTTTTCTAACTTGTGGCTGTAGGTGCTTAGCAACCCTTTAAGAAGGGTACCTTCGCGACCTTGGGTACTTTGGCCTTTGCCTTCGAGCTATTTAATTACAACGTTTGGGACCTTGGTCCTTGCGCATTGCGGATTTTTTGACCATGTGGGCGAGCTGGGTTTGGCGAGCTCTCTGGAGCAGTGGGCGACCTGGTGCAGCTCGCCTGGTTGGAGGGCTGCACAGGTCCAAACACTTGGGAATTTTTCTGAATTTCTCTGACTTTGTAAATTTTCTGACTTTTTATAGCAACGTAATTTACATCGGTTGCCATCGACATTTCTGATGCAAACCTTCGACTAGTCTATTACAGGATTCTAGTCTATTGGTAGAACTTTTTTAGATGTGCCGAGCTCCAGGTGTATGACGAAGCTTTGCCTTCTGCGTCTTCTAGATCATAGGTACCGTTTGGCCAGGCTGCGGTGACCCGGAATGGTCCTTCCCAGTTTGAACCGAATACACCTGGTGGGGCCATCAATTTCTTTTTTAACACCAGGTCTCCAACCTTGAATTTTCGATCTCCAACCTGAGAGTTGTAATATTTTTCCGCTCTACGCTTGTAGGTGGCGTTTTTCATTTCTGACGAAGCTCTGGTCTCCTCGATCAGATCCTTCTCTACTGCCAGGGCTTCATCATTCTTTTCTTCATCATACCCCACCACCTTCCAAGTCTTGTTCTGGACTTCAACCGGGACTACGACTTCAGTCCTGAAGGCTAGGGCAAACGGGGTCTCCCCGGTGCTGGCCCTATAGGAAGTTCTATAAGACCATAGGACCTCCGGGAGTTCGTCTGCCCAGCACCCTTTCTTTTCTTCGAGGCGGAGCTTCAATATGTGTTTCAGAATCTTGTTCACCGCCTCGACCTGGCCGACTGGGGAAGATATGGAGTTGAGTAGTGCTTCTTGATGTTCCATGAACTGCAGAAGTCCCTCAACTTCTGTCCTTCGAACTGCCTTCCATTATCAGTGATGACCGACTGCAGGAGCCCAAATCTGCAGATCAGGTTTTTCCAAATGAAGCCGATCATCCTTTCTTGGATTATAGTTGTGAGAGCTTCGGCCTCGGCCCACTTAGTGTAGTAGTCTAATGCTACAACAACAAACTTTACACCGCCTCTACCAGGTGGAAATGGGCCGATCAAGTCGATTCCCCATTTCACGAAAGGTCATGGGCTGAACACCGACTTCAGCTGGTTGGCTGGGGAGTGGATGTTAGGTGCGAAAAGTTAGCACTTTCGGCACCTTCGAGCGAAGCTGATGGCATCTTTGCGAAGAGTGGGCCAGTAGTAGCCCTGCCTGATCGTCTTGTATGCCAATGCTTGCCCCCCAGCGTGGCTCCCACAAATCCCTTCATGAATTTCTTCTAACACTTCGGACCCCTGCTTCCTAGTTAGGCATTTGAGTAGGGGTAGAGAGAATCCGCGTTTGTAGAGTTGGCCATCCAGCATTGTATATCTGGCAGCCTGCTTTGCTAGCCGGCTAGCTTCGCAGGTGTCTACGGGGGTTATTTCGTCTGCCAAATATTTTTGGATTGGAGTGCGCCAATCTTCACTATCTTCACTATTCTCCTGCCCCCCACTCGAGGTTTGATTTATCTTGTAATCGGACGTTGAGGGGTTTTTCAGTGTGGTGATCACAATCTCCGTGAGTTCAGCTTCGTCGTTGCTAGTAGCTAGCCGGGCTAGAGCATCTGCTTGCGTGTTTTCTAGCCGCGGTATCTGATTGATGTAAACCTGCGTAAACATCGAGATCAGATGCGCGGCTATCTTCTGGTAGGTCATCATCTGCTGGTCTTTTGCCTCATATTCCCCCCGGACTTGGGATATTATTAGCTGGGAATCTCAAAAAACTTGAAGATTGGTTGCCCCCACAGCTAATGATAGCCTAAGTCCAGCTATCAGTGTTTCATATTCCGCCTCGTTGTTGGTTGCTCGAAAGTCGAACTGAATTGCGGAGGTGAAGACTTGTGTGTCCGGGCTGATTAGGACCACACCGGCACCTGCTGTTACGCTGGTTGATGATCCGTCTACGTAGAGATGCCACAGAGCTATACGCCCCCTCGTCAGATCTTGTGGGAAAGTTAGCTCGACGATGAAGTCGGCAAGTGCTTGTCCCTTGATCGTTGTTCGGGGTGCGTAGGTTATACCGTATTGGCTGATCTCCAGTGACCATTTCAGCAGGCGCCCGTCGGTGTCTGGGCGCTGTAGTATTTGGCGTAGTGGGAACGTTGTCAGCACCTCTACCGGGTGGTCAAAGAAGTAGGGCCTCAATTTTCTAACACTCATCACCAGTGCATAAGCCAGCTTCTCTGTTGGGGTGTATCGCAACTCTGCTTCGTGTAGGACTTGGCTCACGTAGTACACTGGTAGGTGTGTTTTCATCTCTTCTCGGACTAGGACGGAGCTGATGGCCACCTCCGACGCAGCTAGGTATAGATACAGCTTCTCTCCAGGTATTGGCTTTGACAGGACCTGCGTATCTGCCAGGTATGTCTTGATGTCATCGAAGTCCCGTTGTCATTCACTTGTCCACACGAAGTGATTCTTGAGGTGGAGCTTGTTGGCCTTGGCCGCCTCTTTGTACCTCCGTGTGTTTGCCTTAATTGCCTCGAAGAATGGGCAATTTTGATCGCCGGACCTGGAGATGAATCTATTCAGGGCCGCCATGCACCCAGTCAGTCTTTGAATTTTTTGGACGAAATCGGGTATACCCATCTCGATTATGCATTGGACCTGTGTTGGGTTGACCTCAATTCCACGCTGGCTAACTAGGTGCCCCAGGAACTTTCCGGAGTGTACGCCGAAGCTGGTCTTTTTGGGGTTCAACTTCATGTTGTAGTGGCGCAGTATGTCGAAGGTCTGTTTTAGGTGGTCAAGGTGGTCCTCCTTTCTCAAACTCTTGACAACTATGTCATCCACGTACACCTCCATGGATTCACCAATGTGTTGGTCAAACATTTTGTTCACCAATCTTTGGTAGGTGGCTCTGGCGTTGATGAGTCCGAACGGCATCCTTTCCCAGCAATACATGTTCTTGTTGGTATAGAACGCCGTGTGTTCCTGGTCATCTGGGTGTAGAGCTATCTGGTGATAGCCTGCAAAAGCATCCATGAATGTCATCATCTCATGGCCTGCGGTGCTATCCACCAGCTGGTCGATGTGAGGCAGTGGGAAGTTGTCCTTCGGGCATGCTTTGTTCAGGTCCGTGAAGTCAATGCAGAGTCTCCACGTCCCATTGTGTTTCTTCACCAGGACGGGGTTTGCAACCCACTGCGGACACAAAGCTTCCTTGATGAGCTTGTTGTCTAACAACTTCTCCACCTCAACCGTTAGAGCTGCGTACTTGTCTGGTCCATACTTCCTCTGCTTTTGGAGTACGGGTCTCTTCGTCTGATCTATGTTAAGTCTGTGGCAAGCATGTTCCAATGGGATCCCCGTCATGTCTTCGTGGGACCAGGCAAACACGTCCAGGTTGGTCATTAAGAACAGCTCCATCCTCGACCAATACGGTTCAGGTAACTCAGAACCGATGAAAAGTTCTAAGTCCCTTTCCGGGTCCACCGGGAGTGCCATCAATTTTTCCATGGGGTGACTTTTCTCTTTTGACTTTTCCATCTCGGGTCGCTGATGAACTCGTCCCACTCCTCTTGTGACATCTGCGCAGGCTCGTGACCTATGTGCGGTTCGAGGTCATCGGGTTGGCTTTCAGCTTGGGCGGGCTCGTCAGCTATGCGCACCTCCGGTGGTTTGTCAACTTGGGATGGTGCGGTGACTTGGGGAGTTGGGTCAACGTCCATTGGTGTTGATTCTTGACCTCCCGCAGGTCCCCCATCTTGGGCTTCATCAACCACCTCCATGGGAGCAGGTTGCTGCTCCTGCGCAGGTGCTGATCCCTACGCAGGTCTCAACACTTGGGTTTCTTCCAAGTCCTCCATTGGTGTCGGTTGTGTGTCTTGCACAGGTCCAGTGCCTTGGTTGATTTCTGACAAATCGCCTACTTCCATCATCTCAGTTTCGACCGAGATGACGTCTAGGACGTTTGGCTCTTCTGCAGGAATCTGTACGTCCTCCTCAAGGACTTGGACTCGTGTCACCGCTTTTTTGACCTGGCCATCTTTCATTTGGAGTAAACACTCTCGGGCCTTTTTCTGGTCACCTTTTATAGTCCGGCACCTTTTGGGGTTGGGAATTTCAAACAGTAGTAGTAGGTCGAATACGCCACTTTGAATTCATTAATAAATGGGCGGCCAAGGAACCCGTTGTAGGAGGACTGCTGGTCGACAACAAGAAAATCTATGAGCCTAGTCAGTCTCCTTTCGGGATCCTCAGCCGATACAAGCTGGATGCTCAACCTAACACTACCTAGGGGGACGGTTACAGCTTCGCTGAACCCCACTATCCTAGCATTGCTAGGTTCCAGATACGACTCAAAATCACCTAAGGCATCTAAGGTGGATTTGAAGAGGATGTTGGTGAACGCACCGGTGTCCACAAGTAGCCTGTGAACTCGGACGTTCATGATGTTGGCGGTTATCACCAACGAGTCATTGTGGGGCATCAGTACCCCTCCAGGTCCGCTGAGGAAAATGTCAGCTCATCAGTAAGCTGTTAGACGGACCTGGGGCTGGAGCTGCCTTCCTGGACTTGGTTTATGGCCCGGATTTCAGCCTTCCTCTTTCTCCTGGATATAGAGGATCCCCCGTCCTGGAGACCTTCGGCAGCTCCGATTTCCTCCTCGAGAACTAGGAGCTCTCGGGTGGGCTCCAAGTTTTGCTGAGGCTGGGGAGGTGCCCTCTGTCTGTTGTGGGGACCAGGTTGGTCTGCTTCCTCCTCTTCATCATCGGAGGTAGCCCTCCTTTTGAACCTTGGCCTCCCATCCTCGTAAAATTTCCAGAGTTGCTTGAGGAGGTCTCGGCACTCGCTGGTAAAGTGGCCGATAGCCTGATGGTAGGCACAAAATTTGTTGGGGTTGAGCTTCGTGCGGTCCTGACGTATTCGCCTTGGCTCTTCCAGCATGGCCTTGCCTTTGACGGCAGTGAAGACGTGGTCCACGGAGACAGTGAGGACCTGGTTGAGCTTTTCTTTAAGCTCGTCTCCCTCGCCAAAGGCTTTTAAGTTCCGGGGAGCTTTGTAGGTGCCCCCGGACTTCTTCCCGTAGGGCTTCCTTTCTTCGTGGGCACCAACTTCTTTCAGTAGTGCCTCCTGCATTGCCACGAACACCCCCGCCTTGTGATGGAATTCGCTGTAAGTGTTGGGACATGCGAGGTGCATCTCCTTCCAGAGGTCGGTACCCCTCCTGAGTCCGGCCATCGCTGCGACGACCTTGGTGTCCTCACTTACCGGCTCGCCTTCCAGCAGAATTTTGTCGAACCTTTCCAGGTACTGCTGGTCGGTCTCGTTCTCGCCTTGATGGATGTTGGCGAGTCGGTGCTTCTGGGTAAGGTAGGATCCGAAACCAGAGAAGTGGGCCAGGAACTCCGTGAGAGTTGGCCAAATGAGCAGATTGACCCCGGGGCGAGTGAAGAGAACCAGTGGTGAGCTCGATCCCCTAGGGTCAGCGGGTAGTTTCGGCACTGGGTGGAGTCGGTGGCGTCAACCGAAATCATGAAGTCCACGTACTTGGCCAGGTGGACTTTGGGGTCAGATTCGCCCTCGTACGCGGACATCACCGGGAACTGGATTTTCTTCTGCACTGGTGCGCGGAGGATGGCAGGTGCCAATGGAGATGTGGGGAGAGTTGTGGCTTCAGGTCCGCCAGACTTGGCTGCTACTTGAGCTTGTAGCATTTCGACGGCCTTTTTTAGTGAGGCCAGCTCGTCATCACGGGTCACCTCCAGCGGAGGTTGCTCAAAGGTCATGCGTCTTGCGGACGCACATCCCCGAGGTACCTCACTCTGGGGTGACCTCTCAGTGGCGGGCTAGAATTGACGTCCGCCGTGGGGGCCTAGCCGGTCAGTGGCGGGCCTCCTCAGCCTTTCGTGGGCCGATCTGCGTGGGCTGGTCGGAGTCCCCGTGGGACGCAGCTGGGGCCACCGTCCACTCGTTTTCCCCGTATCTCGGGCCCAGACGGCCATGGAGGACTTCCCTCCTCTGTGATTGGTGGGTGCCAAATGCCCCGGTGTAAGCCGACTCCATTCCGATGTAAGGAGTGGGATCCTCCT
Source organism: Prunella vulgaris (assembly GCA_026898435.1). Lineage (NCBI taxonomy): Eukaryota > Viridiplantae > Streptophyta > Magnoliopsida > Lamiales > Lamiaceae > Prunella > Prunella vulgaris. The sequence goes on from JAPKLY010000256.1 coordinate 466,022, forward strand.
CCACCATCTTGGCGTTGCCGGTCCTCTCCCTGTGCTGGCGAGTTTGTGCCGAGCTCGCCTCCTGCTCGGTGGGGAGTATGTTGTAGTCTCCCCGGGTCTGGGTGCCCTGAGTGGGCCTGGTCTGCTCCCGGGCTTCGGCGGCAGGAGCTCGCCTGGGTACCAGGGCGAGCTCGTCCTACTGCCTCTACTGCAGCCTCTGTAAGGTCGCGATGGTACGTTGGAGCTCGTCGGGGTTGCTGGCCAGGTCCCTCAGGGCGGGGGCCAAGTCTTCTTGGGTCACAGCAACTCGCGAAGGTCGCGGAGCTGCGGTGCTCTTCTGGGGAGGTGGTTGTGAGGTCTCCACCACCTGGCGTGAGGTCTCCACCTCGGCCTGGTTCTGGTCACCTCCTTTGGACCTTCCCGCAGCTGCAGAGGCCTGTCCTTTGGCGGCTCGAGTGTTAGCCATTTTTGGATTTCAGAGGGGGTAGCTCGCTGTAGGTCGCCGAGGTGGAGAGAGGTCGCCGGGATGGAGGTCGTCCAGCTTGGGTGGAGCTGCGTAAGTTTTCGTCTAGCCTCGCATTTGATGAATTATCCGGGGTCCGGTTTATTCGTGTACACGAGCGCGTTTGAAAACTTTTTCTGGACAAAATTTGTATATCCGAAAATCTGGATTTTTACCCGGAAACCTGGGTTTTTGTTTGAAGGAATGAATATGTATGTGTATCTTCAAGTGTTCTTGAGTTTTATCAAGAACACCTTCAAATCTTCAAATCTTCAAACAAACCCTAACTTTTTGTTCTTGAAATTTTTTATTTTTCAGGTTCGAGGCCCTCCTTCTAGCGCCAAATTGTTGATAGAATTTACTAATCAGTGTTTCTTTATGTGGCTTTGTATCGGATTAATTCTATCAAACAATAATCTTATGATTTATGTTCTTGAAGGAGATAATGTAGAGAGAGAGAGAAAAAGTGTAATGTAGGAAATATATTAGAAGAATTGTGTGAATAGTACAAGAGAGGTCTTATTTATAGGTGTGTGAGTGTGAGACGGCACCTTATGAGCCTATTTATCTTCCGGTGTGGACGAAGGTCCGTAACCTTCGTCCTGATCCCTCACACTACTCCCTACATCGTGCCTCGTCCTACTACAATGCCTTAGATTAGATGGGCCTCATTAAAAACCTCGCCGTAAACCACCCTTGTGGATAAACCGGACGGAGGGAAAAAGAGCGCGCCATCGGGGTCCTATCGACCGACAAGCGAGCTCCTAGGCGAGCTCGAAGGTGGATTTCACTGGTTTGGGCGAGCTATGGGGCGAGCTTGGAAGCCTTGCGTGATTGACCAGCGTCGTGCGATGATGGACCTCGGCGAGGTCTTCAAGGGGACAGGAGGCGAGCTTGGGGCGAGCTCCAGAATCTTCACGGGGATAGGAGCGAGCTCTTTTGGGCGGGCCATGCAGATATGCCGCCCCCATGCGTGCGAGCTCCGCACTTCCGCGGATCTAGATGAGTCCCGGCGACCTGCCAAACCTTTTAATTATCCACATGTCAATGGTGTTAGTTCGCCAGATCAACAATTGTTATTTCACTTCAATTTAGCAAAAAATTGAACTATAATATCCTCCATTTTATTTACTGTAATTAAAATATAATTTAAATTTGTGGCGAAAATTTTATTTTAAATTAATCTATATTAGTGGAACAGAGTGAACTTTTTATTAGGAAGTCTTTATGTTGAAATTGTATCACATAGTATTTTATGTTTGAAAGTATACAGGAATTATGGTTCATTGTGTCATGGTTTGTGCATTTTTTTTTTAGTTCTAAAAATCTCTTAGCACATTCTTTTACTAAATTTTTATAGGAAAAAAAATGAAGCGCATTTTTAAGAATGGGGCTCAGTTCAGGCTCCAAAGGAATTATGTTTTGATTGTATGAAAATTACGTACTGGACATGAAGAAGAAGATTAGTATGACATGATTTCAGTAATGACCGATTGAAGAATATTTACTGATGAAAAAGATAGAAGCCAAGCCAAGGGTCACGAAGATTGAAGAATTATTATTTTGATGAGCATTTGATTTGTGCATATTAGTGGAACAGAGTGAACTTTTTATTAGGAAGTCTTTATGTTGTTATTGTATCACATAATATTTTATGTTTGAAAGTATGCATTGAATCCTATAAAAATTTGTAACTGCTCCCTCAACAACATATATTAAAAGGTGAAGTCATTAAAAACAAAGCTGAAAAACGGCATGCATACACACACGCCTATTGATAATTACGCTTATTATCAAGGGAATAAAGTTAATTTGGTCCCATAACTTTGTGCTTTTTCTTAAATCGACATAATTTTATTCACTGTAATTAAAATATAATTTATTGCTGCTCAAAGTGAGGTTTCAAGTTTTTAAAAAACGGTGACACAACAATGATTATCATTACAATCATTTTAAAGTGAGGTTTCAATTTTTTTAAACCGATTATTTTTAAAATATAGGAATTAAAGGACTAAAATGGAATACTCACTTCAATACTAATATATATATGGAATCCTATAAAAATTTGTAATTGCTCCCTCAACAACATATATTAAAAGGTGAAGTCATTAAAAATAAATCTGAAAAACGGTATGCATACACACACGCCTATTGATAATTATGCTTATTATCAAGGGATTAAAGTTAATTTGGTCCCATAACTTTGTGTTTTTTTAAAATGTGACATAATTTTATTCACTGTAATTAAAATATAATTTAAATTTGTGGCGAAAATTTTATTCTAAATTAATCTATATTCGTTGAACAGTGTGAACTATTTTTTAAGGAGTCTTTATGTTGAAATTGTATCACATAATATTTTATGTTTGAAAGTATACTTATTATTTTTAACACTTATTTAGTATTAAGAATTAATCTTATTAAATAATATAATTTCTTTAGCAGACGTTACTTGGAAACTTATTTAGTATTAAGAATTAATCTTATTAAATAATAATATAATTTCTTTAGCAAACGTTACTTGGAAACTTATTTAGTATTAAGAATTAATCTTATTAAATAATATAATTTCTTTAGTCGTTAGTTTTTAAAAAATGATAACACACCAATGATTATCATTACAATCATTCAAAGATCTATTATAGTTTAATTGCTAAATACTAAACAACCGTTTGAAACTGGTAAAATATTGTCCAGCTTATGCTTATATTGTTCATCTAATTTGCAAGATTATAGATAGGCTGCATATTTATTTGAAAACACAACACGTAATAATTAAAATAATGTAATTCAACATTTAGGTATTTAAAATCCATATATTTTGATATAGCAATGACATAAATTTTAATATAATAAATAATTTTTAATAAACTGATAAAGTTGTTTTATTATTTTTCAATTAGAATATATATATATATATATATATAATTATATATGCATTGAATTCTATAAAAATGTGTAACTGCTCCCTCAACAACATATATTAAAAGGTGACAACATTAAAAATAAATCTGAAAAACGGTATGCATATACACACACGCCTATTGATAACTGTAATTAAAATATAATTTAAATTTGTGGCGAAAATTTTATTCTAAATTAATCTATATTAGTGGAACAAAGTGAACTTTTTATTAGGAAGTCTTTATGTTGAAATTGTATCACATAATAATTTATGTTTGAAATTAGTATACTTATTATTTTTTTAAAACTTATTTAGTATTAAGAATTAATCTTATTAAATAATATAATTTCTTTGGCAGACATTACTTGGTGAAGTATTTCACGAGTCTTTGCCTTTTGTTACAATGATATAATTATAATTTGTCTTTTAAGATTTATTTAAACTTCAAATCTTTTATCATTGCCTTAAATATTATAAGTATTGATGTGAGTTTTTCATTTAGTCTTTAAAAAAAAAAACGGTTACGTTTTTTTTTGAATAATCTCGAATTTAGTTAAATAGTCTCAATTTAGTTAAGAAAATCAATTTAATTTCATAACATTTTATTTTCTTTTCAAATAGTCCCAATTTAGGTAAGAAAGCTAATTTAGTCCAATAACATTCTATTTTTTCTCTAATAGTCTCAATTTAGTTAGGAAATTCAATTTAGTCCCATAACTTTTAAAATTTTATAACCTTCATCCAATTTTCATATTAAATTTATTTTATTCATTCATTTATTAATTTTTTTCTCTCCCATACACACGTTAAAAAAAAGGTGACACCTTATGCATTGAATCCTATAAATATTATATGTTTTGCCTATTGTAGGTTTTTCAATCACCCTATTCCTCTTCCTCTCCCACACCTTAAAAAAACGGCTACCTATTGAGATAACAATTGTGTTGCGTAATAGTTGCAACTTGTGAAATTTTATCGATTATGTGTAAATATTTGATAGAAAAGGAGATTTAGATAATTTTAGGCTCTCTTATGTTTGATGTTATTATGTTTGGTCCTCCTTTTTGTAAAGTTTGTTAGACAATTTAAATAAATGAATTAATTAGATACTTTTCTACAAGCTTAGATTTTTAGATGAAGTAATCTTTTATGATACATAGTTTAGACTTGGTCAGTATCTAGTGGTTGATTCTTGCTCAAAGCTACTTTACATATTTTTAAAAATTAATAAATAAATAAATTGATTATCATTTTTAACAAGTTTGAACTTTTATATGCGGCAAAATTTTCCTTCAAATTATATGTATAACATTTTTAATTGCTGATATAATTTATCTGTAAAGAATACAATTTTTTAGGGATTGAAATTATTTTGGTCCCATAACTTTGTGCTTTTTCTTAAATAGTCTCAAATTAGTTAAGAAAATAAATTTAGTTTCATAACTTTTTTATTTTCTTTTCAAATAGGCCCAATTTAGTCCCATAACATTCTATTTTTTCTCAAATAGTCCCAATTTAGTTAGAAAATTCAATTTAGTCCCATAACTTTTTAAATTTTATAATCTTCATCCAGCTTTCATATTAAATTTATTTTATTCATTTATTCATTAATTTTTATTAGTTTTCTTTAGTAATATTTTTATTAATATAAAAAGATCTTATTTCAAAATAATTTTTATTAATTATATAATTTTTAGTTATATACTAAAATTTAACAAAGTTTTTATAATCTAAATAAAAAGTATTTAAATTTGATTACAAAATAAAAACTAATAAATAAACACTTTAAAAATAATAAAATAAAAATTTAGATCGAAATTATGTGTAAAATAAATTAAATCTAATTAATTCATCAAAATTTAGATCTAAAATATTTTATTTTATGATTAATTCAACTGCTTTTTGTTTAGATTATAAAAAATTTGTTAAATCTTAGTATATAATTAATAAAATAACTATAATATATATTCAAATATATGCAATAAGTTCTTTTTATATATATAAAAATAGTAATAAAGAAAACTAATTAAACCTAATTAACAAAAGAATATAATAAATTGAATATAAAAATTTGAAGAGAATTACACTATTTAAAAAGTTACGGGATTAAATTGACTTTCTGTGTTGTAATATTTTCTGAATACAAGAACATGCTACAACACTGTAACTTTTTGTGTTAATCCATGTAGACAACTGGAAAATTTTCTCTTGGTTTACTTTCCCTCTGTCTATCTGTTTGCAGTTCTTCAATGGCAAATGATGTTTGTCAAGGTAAAAAATGTACAGCATCATATATATGTTTAAATGATCTCGACGACAATAGTGATTCAATATGTATTGATGTTCGGCTGGTTCGAATATGGGAGGCTCGCAACTTCAAACGAAATAATGAACTTATGAGCATTGATATTCTGTTGCTAGATGAAAAGGTACGTTCATATTTTTTTAGATTTGAATGAGGTTGAAATATTTAATATTTTTTTATATAAAAAATATTTTCTAAAATATATATAAGTAGCTTTTAAACTAATATACTCGCTTTAGTCTACCATAAGTTTTTGCTTACTTGAAAATTTCAGAATTTTTTTGTCTTTTTAACGGTCACTTTTCATGTTTATATTTCATAACTGACATGTAAGTTAATTTTCTTTTTAGGATCATGTTATCCAAGGATCACTGTGGATTCCGAGCTGTAGCAGGAATGATGGGGTTTGGAGAGGAGAATTGGAAACGTGTAAGGGAGGACTTGGCGACAGAACTCAGAGAGAATATTGATTTATACAAAAAGGCTTTTAGGAATGAAAGTTATGTCGAAGAAGTCTTAGAATCACTAAATTGTTATACACCAACTGCACCGGTTAATAAATGGTTCATGCTCCCGCACATGACCTTCTTAGTTGCATCAGCTTGCAACGTGGAATTTATTACGTTATCACCATACATGTCCATTACCACACTGCCATTTCGAAATGAAGTACCTGAAAGACCGAGATCAATCTGTATGGCTTTAGTGAACAATAACCACTATGTCCAGGTAATTTAATATTTATGTATAACACGTTTTGCATACAATAGCATATTAATAAAAATTTTGAATTACAATTTCTGGTATACTTAAAAGATAAAACACCAATGCCTCCAATTGTCACAAATTGAGAAGACCACAAAATGCCTATGGCGATGGCGATGGGATGGAGAACAGCTTACATGGAAGGACGCATCAAATAGAGAATTTTTTTTTGATTCTTTTCTTAAACGATTTATGTATCCGATTTCATATGTAATTTAGTTTGAAATACTTACTTTCATAGTTACGCAAAGACGATAGCATTTATTCCTTTTTAACAATTTTTTTACATGGAATAAGAAAAAAAAAGGATAAATATAAAAAAGAAGAAGGTATACAATACCTATGAACAATTGACTTTTAAAAAAATTTAAAAAAACAAAATATATGTTTAAAAAATAAAAACTTACACCTTCTACAAAAAAACATACAATTACTTTACAAAAAAAAAAAACAAAAGAAAAAATAACTAGACCTTATTAATTAAAAAAAACACTACAAAAAAACCACCAGCAACCCCAAATCTACCTCGCTTGAAAATATATTAAATAATAAATTTGTAAAAAATAATTAAAAAATGCGCGAGAGATAAAAAAATATATACAGAAAAATTCTTATTTCATAACTCAACATTTATATACTGAACATTTTTTAAAAATCTACGACTGGAAAAAGGGTACAAAATTTCTTGAAAAAAATACAAATAAAAAAGAAAAAAGATTTTTCAAATAAATAAAGGACTAAAATTTAAAAATTGAAAACCCACACTAAAAAAAAAAAATTAACAACACAATTATTCAAAGACTCATGACAAGAAACATAGGTGAATTTCGGGATTTTTCAAAAAAAAAACTTAATAATTTACTAAACTATTTTTTTACCTTTTTTTTTTAACCTGATTAAAACTACAAACTCAGCAAAAAAGGAAGGTTTTTAAAAAAACATAAGAAAAATAGAAAAACAAAAGACAAAAAAAGCATATTGATAAAAAATAAAAAATAACAATTAAAAAAAAAAGTCCCAAACAAAAAAAAAAACAAAAAGAAAAAAAACCAAAAAAAACAAAACAAAAAATATATTAAAAATTTAAAACACAATTAAAAAATCACATAACAAATTAAAAATAAAACAATTTACTCCTTCTACATGTTAAAACAACTAACTTAACAAAAAAAAAAATAATAAGATTTTAGTGAAACATTAGAAAAACATAATGAAAAAAAAAGATTGATAAAAAAACAAAACAATATTAAAAAAAACAACAAAAGCTCCCAAACAAAAACAAAACAAAAAAATACCGCAACATAAAAGATATAAAAAATAATAAAAAATTTAAATATAGGAAAAAATTCGCATAACACAATAATTATACACTGATACTTTTTGAAATTATAATTAACCACACAATTATTATAAGATGCTGTAAAGCATGACAAGAATCACATGTTAAATTCGGGATTATTCAAAAAAAAAATTAACCGTTTTATTTAAAAAAAGACAAAAAAAAATCACAACAATACTTATAAAAAAAACTACTTACTGTTTCAATAAAAAAAGGATTGACATTTATTATTTTTTTCAAAATTTCAAAATAAAAGCATAAAGGAATAAGTAAATGCTATAAAAAAAACAAAATTCAAACCGAAACGTGATCTATTAGAAAATTGCAAAAAAAAAAGATCTGAATTGCTCAATAAAAAAAAATTCATCCAAACAAATTGACATAAAACATAACCAAAAAACAAAATGTAACAAAACAAGATATAAAACTTTATAATTAAATAAATCTCAAAACACATTTATAAATCCGACCCGTGCATCGCACGGGCCAAAACCTAGTATTTATGAATATTTTTTGTAATAATACAACGCGGAAGAAGGAATTATATCTCTGTATTCTTGAATTTTGCTTACCGACACTTATTATTTTTACTTGTTAAATTATTTTCTACCTAAAAAAGACAAGTTCTCAATTCCTAATTTCGGGAAGAATATTTTTCATTCTCTCATTACCCCATTTAATTTGTCATGCCATTTATAAATAAAGAGAAATGCAAACAAATAAAAAGATGAAGAACTGGAAAGCTTTATTAAGCAATGCATGGACAGTGCAGTGAGTTCTCCCACCAATACATCAAAAACTTTAACCACTATTATATATCCTCAAGAACGATCAATCTAGAGATGTTAAACGGGCGGCAGACTGACCCGTTTAACCCTATAATTTACAGGGTTAGATCCGAACATATGGCGACTTGTATAAAATCGGGTTTTTTTTTTGCCCGGACCGGTTAGCCCACCGGTTTTTCGGGCTGGCCCGGTAGCCCGATTTTATTTTTATTAAATTAATTATATAATATAAATTAGAAAGTGGTACCTGGTTCTCTCACTGTTGTAATTTGTAAACTTGTATACATTAAGTCATTAATACTTTATACTTACAGTTTGTATCATAATTTAGCTAACATGTTTATTAATTAACTTATTACTCATATTAATTATTAATTTACTAATTTGTTATTAACTAAGAATTAAAAATAGAAAATAGTAGATAACTGGATATCAATTAAATTAAGTTCTCATGTTCTTCAATTAGGGTTAATGTGTGAACTTTATGGATGTGTGAATTTTATGGATTATGTTGTTAATGTGTGAACTTTATAAATTATATTGTTAGTGTGTGAACTTTAGTTGTTGATGTGTGAACTTTATGGATTATTTTAGTTATTAAATCATTAGTTGTATTTTATATTAAATTTTAATTTTTTAATTTTTTTAGCCCGAGCCCGTTTAGCCTGCGGACCGCTAGGGTTAGGGTTAGATCCCGAATATTAGTGGCCCGTTATGAACGAACCGCTAAGGTTCAGGATCGTTTAGGCCCGTAGCCCTATAGGACTGACCCTGTAGGGTTGGGGCCAGCCCGTTTAACATCTCTAGATCAATCTACTAGAGCGCATGATGGATGATAAAAAGTGGATATACAAAATACATTGATTTACTTATAACATTTATATGTAATTTAATTTAAAAAAATCACACATACAGTTAAATGATACCTATTTTGAACATGGTGATAAAAAAATTTGGGTAATATACTTGTGGATTTTTTATTTCTATTATTTATGTTATTACTTATGAATTGTGGAATTATATGGGTTATTTGTAATGCTTGTATTTTGTAGCATATATTTTTAAATTATTATTTAAAAAATTAAAAAATATGTCGGACTGACTCATTAGGCTGTGGACTAAATTAAGCTGCTCTGAGTTGGACTCAATTTTATAGGTCCATTTAAAAAATAGTTGGCCAATCCATGAATTTGTCTTGGTCCGGTGCCCAATTTGGCCCATTTACCAGCTCTATCTGTATTAAACGGGATCACTTGATTTTCCTGCATTTTTAAAGATAGAATGAATCTCATTTATTGTGATCAAACCTGAATTATTATGGGTAAATGTCCCGGAAGTAAACACACCACATCACATAGGATAGGAGTGTAGCATAAAATACACTGCAGAGTAAATTTTAACCTGAAAAACTAGGTCATAACGGAAACTTAAAATTTTTGTAACGTATCAGTACTGGTATTAGTTCTCCGCGTACTGAAAAGCAGACACATCACTCGGAAGCAAGAATCCAATTCCTATCATCTTCATCACGCTATCCCCTCAACTTCAAATCATAAATCATCATTTAACAAAGGCACTCGCCAGAATCTTGAGGTAATTTCGTGCTTCTTACAGAAACACTGCTTTTTATATATTTGTTGGTCGCCATTTGTTATAAAATTGTAGCGGAAGATGAGATGGGAAATCTGTTGTTCCGTTCTCGGAAGCCCAAGAGCAGGGTTGTGAGAGGACCGGCTACACGTGGCCTGTCAAACTCACTTTCCTCCCATCACAATTATCCATTTCCTCACACTGCGGCTCCCATGCCTTCCACTTCCAGTAGCAGCGCCTGCGCCCTTGACAAGAAGAAAAAATACGCTTTTATCCCCGATAATTTCACCTCCATTCACCAGGTTCTTTTTTCACTTCATCTTACTCCTTTTCTTGACTTTTTTGTTTAAAATATATTTTGATTCATCTATGGGAAAATGTTTACCCCCACCACGCCAAATTTTTTGTTGTTGGGTTTGAAATTAGTTGGAATAAGGTTGTAAATTCTTTGTCTCTGTACTCTTTGGTATATGTATATCTTCCTTGTTCCTCTTACTTCTTGATGACCAACTTAAAATTTTCAATTTTATCCAAACGAGTTTATAACAAGTTTCCAATCCAACTATATTCCAAGTTTCAATTTAGGGGTTCTTAGAGTAAAACCTCATAATTGGGCAAAAAAAATATAAGAGAATTTATTTTTAAAAAGTGTGGCAAAAAAATTTTGGCCACAAAAATTGGGTATTTTTTATTGAAGGAAATTATATTTACGTGATTTCATAAAAATAATTGATAGAAGGATAGTTTAGTCATTTCATTATGCATCATATATCAATCTAATTCTAGTTTGTTTGTAATCTACGTAAAGGATCTCATACACAAGGAATAGGGGAATAATCTCTTTGCTTTGTATGCCCACCAGAAGTAGTCTTTAAAATAAACTGGGTCAACAAAGATTTGTTGTTCTTCGTTCTCCATGTATTCTGATTATCCTGAAACACGTTATCAATTTTTTTTTACAATTTTTATGCGTTGCCACAGCAGATTGAGGATATGTATATCCGCCTCTTGTTGTATTATTGTAATATTAATACAAGCATGAATGCCTGTGATGGAAACATTGCACAAATAGATGAGAGATCACTGATAAAGATAATCTTGGAGGGATCTTAATATTCGCATCTGTGGTCGCCTTAATTTCATTATCAGTAAAGAGAGAAAAAAATGTTTTGCTTCTGTGTTGGAGCTTTAAGTCAAGGTCATCTTACTCAACGTTGACTTCAGACCCCACCTTTTTCCTTTGGTCTCTAAAAAGGATTGGATAAATGTAGTGGTAGTACCTACATCAATCAGCATTATTGGTTTGCAATTTAAAGAAAATTAGGAAAAAAGAAGAAAAAACATTATTGGTTATTCAAATTTGCAACTTGCAAATTCCAAAGCAGCCCCACCACCTTCACTCTTAACTTTAAAAAGAACCAAATTTTCTTGCACAGTGTTTATCATATCTTCTCTCTAGTGGGATGCATGGTTATTAGGAGAAATTATGGAAAATATTGGCCAACACCGTTTGCCTTCTTCAACACAATTGTTGATTCAAGGATGACTTAGAAAGCTTCGAACTATGCATTAATCCTTTTCCTAAAACATTATTAAACAATCATTCATGTATATGTTTTGTTTTACTTTATCATGCCTGAAATCCATACCAGTGATATATAAATATGTGTATCAAGATATAGATAATGTAGTCATCTGAGTTAACATACCAGAATCCTAATGAAGGACAATAATCACGTTCTTTTTCTGTGTATACTCACTTTCCTTTTTGGAATATTCACCAAATTTGTTCACATACTACTTTATTCATGAATGGACCCCACAATATCCCATTATATCCTTACTTTGTCTACCTTTTCAATAAAGTAATAGTTTTCTCAAAACCTGTGCCAAAAAGTATCGGGCACAAGATTGGTGGACAGAGGGAGTAGATAATATTATGTTGCTTCTGATGTTTTTTGGTCAAATTGAAGAATTATTAATACTGAATACCATAATTGTAGGTGGCTTGTACGCAAGCTGTGCATATATGTTTGTACCCAGTCAGTATGAGAGCCTAAGAAATTTATTTTCTGAGTGGATGAATGTAATTATGAATTCGTCATCTTGATGTTAGAGTTAGGCACAAATTGATAGCCTTGTTGATGTTTTGATTTTCTGATTTATGTTTGGTTCTCCCTCCTATGTAATTTTTGTTTCACATCTTATCCATGATTAGCCAAAGGTATACAGTTTTCTTGTTTCTCATTGCACTTGAGATTTTATGTATTTTTATTTTTAATCAATTTAACCTCTATATATGCAAGGGGGTTTGTTTGTTAACCGACATCACTTTTTCAGATGAATTGCTGTGCATGGTCTAGTATGTTATTATTAATACTGGTATATATATGGCATTCTGCCACTTGTTTCTGGAAATCTTTCCATAAGCTTTTAAGGTTCACATTTTCAAATACTTCTAATAAAAAAAAAAATCTACAAAGAAGAATACCAACTTTTGTATTAATACCCCTTGATTTAGTTTGAAGGTAGTTGGTAAGGTATTAACACCTAAATAGGCTTATATCTAAAGTAGCGTATCAATATGGGTTTATTCACTTGAAAAAACAACTGCATTTTTTATTTACATTAGTATGATCACCTTTATTTTTAGCAAAAATAATGTTCCTAATAATCAGTTTTCATCTGCAGGTCACAGCGGCCTTAAGAGAATCTGGTCTAGAGTCATCAAATCTAATTGTTGGAATTGATTTTACAAAGAGTAACGAATGGACAGGTTAGCAGCAGTAATATTTTTTGATTAGGGGTGGCTAAATTTGTTGTGGAACATTTCAGTGTGCAATCGTTATTTATGACATACCACGACTCTTAGAAGATTTTGTGCCTGATTTGACATAGTAGAGGTTTGTTCTAGTGGTTCAAAATACTATTCCCAGTTCAATCTTAAATAGAAAATGGATATTATGACTTATATACCTAGATTAATGACATTAATATTTAAGATACTGTGCTTTCATTTACCTTACTGTTGTTGATCTACTGCTTGAGTAAATATTATTATTTGCTGATACTCTTTATGTTATTCTACGTTATATAATTAAATATTTAAATTAACCCTATATGTTCTTCATTGGTGTTTATGTTATATGGGCTAATAATATGCTGGTAGCTAATGCATCTATCTAATATCTGAAGGCAAATTGTCATTCAACAACCGTAGCCTGCACGCCATTGGTGATACACCGAATCCGTATGAAAAAGCTATATCCATTATTGGGAAGACTTTAGCCCCATTTGATGAAGACAATTTGATTCCTTGTTTTGGGTTTGGTGATGGTTAGTTTTTCTACGTTGTTGAATCATTATTGCTATCTTTGTTATTATTACATATCTCTGTTTATAGTGATTATGGATCAAGAAATAAAAACCAGTCCCTCCCTCTTCTTGTAGCAACTACACATGATCAGGAAGTGTTCAGCTTTCACAGTGATCACACTCCTTGCCATGGCTTTGAAGAAGTTTTGGCCTGCTACAAAAAAATAGTTCCTAATTTACGATTATCTGGTAAACTCCTTTATTTGATCTCAGCTTCTATATTTTCTCAAGCTTGTACCCCTGATCGCACTCTCTCTCAGGGCCAACGTCCTATGGACCTGTAGTGGAAGCTGCAGTAGATATAGTGGAGAAAAGTGGCGGCCAATACCATGTTTTGGTGATCATTGCTGATGGCCAGGTCTCCTCTCACATTCTCCGGTTTTCTGGTGCTGGAAAACTTGATAGTAATATGCTTTCATAAATTATGCACATGCTCACTTAATGAATGATATCTAATCTATTGAAGGTTACAAGAAGTGTCAATACAAGTGATGCAGAACTCAGCCCTCAAGAAGAGAAAACCATAAAATCTATAGTCAATGCCAGGTACAATATGTCATCATGATTTTTTTTGTTTGAAATCTTACCTGATGCAAAATTTGATATTGCCTGAGAAGTGAAAATATCAGATCAATGTAGCCTTTTAAATGCTTATCTATTGGATTGTGCTGATTCCACTATTAGGATCTTTTCAAGAGCAATATATCTGCTCCATCTGCATGTCTCCTTAACTTAAAGTCTGAAGGAAATGAGATTGATATACCTGTGGCACATAAATTTGGACTCCGCGCAAACTTTAACAAGAGAATCAAACATGCAGCATTATGAATTCATCCCTTTGAGGAGATTGACAGAGAAGATTATAACTTGTGCACTAAACCTATTTGGATTTTGAGAAATTTGAGAAGTCTAGCTAGTTTCTGTGACTCGCGAAATCCTAATATTATGAGTTTTAACATTAAAAAATTTACCACGAAATTCATACTTATCTTGAATTATACTACGACACATGTTCTTTTCTGGACTTCTTAAAAAACAAGAGTATAGATACTCTCATGGTCTATTCCGTCTCCTCCGGTAAATACTAAATAGTAATTTCATTGAATTTTATCATATTATTCTTCTGTGCCATTTCCCACTCTCTTGTTTCTCCCTCTCAAATTCTCAATTGCTTATATGGCTGTCTTCAAGAAAGAGTCAGCGGCCTGAACTTTAGAGTGGTCACTTCATGACTAATTGTTCTTGTGTAATTCAGAATTTGAAATATATAGTTAATCAACTGTTGCATGGTATCTTTTCCTCAACGCATGTCGATCAAGAATTCTCTCTGTTATACTTCTGTTTAGCATCTAGTTATACTTCTGTTTAGCATCTAGTTTGTTATATGTCCTAGCAACAGATTACCCTGAGAAACGTTACAATATATTGTTTTCGACATTGTTACCAGTCAACATCCTCTTTCAATAGTTCTTGTTGGTGTTGGAGACGGACCCTGGGAAGATATGAGGAAATTCGATGACAAGATTCCTGCTCGCGAATTTGACAATTTCCAGGTATTTCTCTTTTCAGTACATCACTTGACTTAAGCTAACCAAACATTTTTGATTGATTTCTTTTCTATTTTTCCTGTTTTGGTAGTTTGTTAATTTTACTGAGATCATGTCCAAGAACACATCACCTTCTGAAAAAGAGACGGCCTTCGCTCTTGCTGCACTCATGGAAATTCCCCTCCAATACAAAGCAGCTAAAGAATTTGGTTTATTAAGGTATGTCCTTGTCTTGCAAAGGTATTTTACATCACCTTTCCATTTAACCCCTGAGGACCACTTCAAATAGCCACAAAAATCTCCTTATACTACTTTATGTGTAGCTTCTTGACCCTTTCTAGTTCAGCACATTTACTGATTAGTTTTAAACAAATCGGTGAACCAAAAAATTGATCATTTTAAGCTTCAAAATTCAGTAAAGAGCAGCACAAAGTTTAGTGTAAACATTATCTACACATTTATCATCCGTGTTTATAAATGCAAATTGGACCAAAGTCGAGTCACTGGAAAAGCTAAGAAAGTAGTTCCCCGGCCTCCACCGGTACCATACAGTCGCCAAGCTGTATTACCATCAAGAGCACCCAGCATCAGACAGGCTGCTGTTCAAGATGATCCAAATCAGGTGAGAACCATTTACCATGTATTAATGTTACTCTTATCGTAATTGATGGCAATGTTGCAGACATACTTGAGAACACTTATTTAACTATTGCCATTAAGGTGAGAGTGATTTGATTATAGTTTTGTATAATCTTGTAATTTTTTGAATTGAAGGTTTGCCCGGTTTGCTTAACCAATGGGAAAAACATGGCCTTCGGCTGTGGACACATGGTGAGACCCCCTAACAAAATGTCTTGTCTTAACCAACTTGATACACAATACCTAAAATGGTCAATGTATGATTACAGACTTGCAGAGAATGCAGCACAAGATTGTCAGAGTGTCCTATCTGTCGACAGCGTATCACGAGTCGACTCAGGCTCTACACTTGATGACCTCCAGAATGAGAACTTCAAAGGCTCTGGAAGTAGATAGTAGTGGATTTAACAGTAGGTTGTGAAGAATTGTTTGCTTTACGAATATGTACATACAGGATGTAAATATGGTATGTATATTTCTTTCAAGATTGTATGTTGCATTGATGTTAAACTAAAAGAGAGTAACCACGTAGACGGTTGCCTGTTTGAATTAATTCTTTGTTAAGATTTCAAAAAAACATCGACGAGAATGTGTACGGGCGGTGAGGCTCTTGAGGTTGGACTACTACCTTTTCTTAGAATGAGCACACCGTCAGCTAAATTTTCTCGAGCTGTTGACTGCTCCTTCCAAACAGAATGAACAGAAAAAAAAAAAAACTTTTGTGTAGAAAAAAATTACTTTTATATGCAAATATTGTGAATCAATTTGTAAATATAGTATTTTTTTAAAATGTATATGCAAATGCCCCTTATTTTTATTATAACTACTTAGGATTTGGAATTTTTTTTTTAAAAAATAGAAAAACATGTCTAATAAAAAATGGACAAGTCGGCATCTAATTGATCTAGTTGGTGTCTAATCGGCCTAGTCGCTATCTAATGAGCTCTATGCGTTGATTACTACTCCAAAACATTTTCATTAGCAATTTGGTGTAAAATGGATGGGCCAAGTTGATCGACTTTTAGAACAATCCTTTAAAGATACAAGTACTCTTCAAGGAAAAATAAATTACCCATGTATTATTAACACCGTTTAATTGATAATGCAGGTTAAATGTTGTTGCTATTGAACAAGTGTATTGATTGCTCGAAACCCTAACTTCACAGTATAAATAGTGATATTGCTTTTAACCATTTGAGCTATTTCACTTCGTCCACCCTGGTTATTGATTTTATTATTTATCATTCCTTTTTTTCCTTAGACACCATATTACTGCAGTACAATTATGAGTTGCTAGTAAAAATTATTCAAAATAAGTTATCGTATATATAATCATTTGACAAGGAGGCATATGCCAAAACACAAAATGATCATCATATATAAAATCAACTAGACAAAAGAGCTACATCCCAACACACGAATAAACGACCATGTCATCAAAGAACATAAAAACTGCACGCCCTACTTCTGATCCGTTTTTTGCTCCTTTTTAACTTCATCACTACTTGGGTTAGGTACTGGTTGAATTCTCACATAAGGTTTTCGCGTCAGTGTCTCTCCCCTTAACGCAGCAACATATCGGTCGTTTGTATCTTCATTCCTCTTCAGTTCTCCAAGGAACTCTGCTAGCCTCTCTTGGTTAACTCTGCCCATCATCTGCTTGCGAATATCATAAAATACTCGTTTGTCTCCATCGAAAAGTAATAATCAACAATGAACATAAGATGCTACTGAGAAAAACTAGGGAGGCGATGCAATAGCAAACTTCACACAAATATCTTCCAAGGTGTTCACAGCAAAGTTCAGGAGAAATTAATAAAAACAAATAGACTTTAACTCCTCTCTTAATTTAAGTTAAAATTCGCTTCTTTTTTCCTTTACACATGTAAGATTGCACTTAACATAACATGCATGCTAGTCGATGCAAAAGCCTAAAAAGCTTCTAAGGAATCCACTAATCATAATATAGAACATGAGGGGCCACCCTCCACAGTTGATAAGACAGACACGGGAGATATTTAAGCATTCAATTATGTCCATTGACAACCCAAGGAAAATTACAGTTTGATAAGTAGCTGCATAAGCTATTACAATTTCAGGGAAGGAAATCTACTTATCATTTTATAGAACTTGAGGGGCTACCACCAGCCACCTGTGTTCTTTGCAGTTCCATAAGCTAGGTAGATAATCTACTACAAGTTCGGGGAAAGGTACCTCCTCATCATAAATATCAACTGCATCTGATAAGATTGACACATGAGCAATTAAAGTGATTAATCTTTGACAACCTAAGGCAAAATAAAGTTTATAACCCAGATGTCTCTAGGGCGTAGTCGACTGGTAAGACTTGTAATGATGTGGGGAGAAATCCTTCAGCAACGCAGAACACCGGGTGACTCAAATTTCCACTGGGTTACTGTGCAGGTTTGTCCTAGGGCTTGAATTCTGTTGGATCTCTCTCACAGGAGTCTGTCACTGGGGCACATCCCTTAATTTACATCTCACCGGACTAAGGGACCAGCATTCCGGTGGGAGTAATTATCTATCTTCCTTACAAAAAGTTTATAAGCTAGAAACATATTCTACTATAAGTTCAGGAAGGGAAGGGGGAGGATCCATACTACAAAAGCCTCTTATCAGATAAAAATAAAATAAAAAACAGAATGCCTGATTATGTTTGTGCAATGGTCATTTACATAAAGCTGCTTTTATAGATAACTAATTTTGCGAAGGATAGCAGTAGAAATCAGCAGGAAGAGCAAAAGAGAGGTCCGCATAAAACAAAAAACAGCAAGAAACCTACATAAAGCACAATCGACTTTTAATCCACCGACATAATTACCCAAGCTCATACAACACAAGGGGCATACGATACACCCAACTACACCGAATATATCAAATCAGGTGCGGAAATTCATAGCCACTTCAGTTCAAAATCGCCAATTCCAGTCACAGCACAATTAATTGAAATTAACAGAATCCGAGAAATATGACAAAAATTTGGAAGCGGATGAAAGGAAGCAAGTGTTACCATGGATTCAGGCCGGGCGGATTTCCGGAGCTTGGCTTCGAGCTCGGGGTTTCCAGAACTGGTAACCTGCATGACGCAATAGCCGATAACCCCCGGAACGACGCCGCACACGGTGGCGAAGGCTAAGAAGAAGGGCTTCGAATCCCTCGTCTTCGTCACCAACCATCTCCACGTCTGGCTCTTCTCCCACAGAAACGACATTCTAGGTTCTCCTGCTTTCCCCGATTGATCGAAATTATCACTCGTCTAGGCTATAAGTGATTATAGATCCACTCACTTAACAAATGCAGCCCAATAAGGTTAGAAACTTCGAAGGCCCAAACGTTCGAGGTTTTCACAGGGATTAATAGAGCAAAATTGAAAAAAAAATAAAACATATACTCTCTCCTTTCCGGTATAAATTGTCCATTTTGTAATTTTCGTCAGTTCCACTATATGTTAGTCATTTGCTTTTTTACCTTTTAAGAAAACTATTATTCACTTATTTATTACTCCCTCTGTCCCAGAGGAACTTGCAAGTTTTCCTTTTTGGGACGTCCCAGAGGAACTTGCAGACCCAAAAAAAGGAAACTCTTTTATAAACTTCACTCTCACAATATCTACATATTTACACAAAATGCCATTACTTTTTCACTTTTTGGGCCCACATTACACTAATTCCAACTAACTTTTTCACTTTTTACATAAAATTTTACCAAATTAACCCTCAAAACACTACTTTTTTTTACTTTATTCTACTTTCTTCTTAATTTGTGTGCCCCTCCTCCCTTGCAAATTGCTCTGGGACGGAGGGAGTATTATTTTCAATACTTCTTACACTACTCTCATTACTTTTCACTTTTTTCCATCACATCACTTGTACTATATTAATATTTTTATACAATTCTTAATACTCATGCCCAAAAGGTATGAGTGACTTATAAGGGGACGGAGGGAGTATATATCTTTTGTCACCCAATATATTTAGGTGGATTTCCTTTTGATAAAATTATCATCCGACCAAAATATGTAAACACACTCTTAAATGATGGATAGATAATTATCACTGTGAAAGCCCAAATATTCGAGGCGAAACATATTTTGGACGGATAAATAATTTTATCTTTCAAAACAAACACACTCTTTGAAGACCAAATTTTTAACTATTGAGCTCCATTTGGATAGGTGGATTTGAAATCCGTGAATTTCACACACAAATAATTAATTCTCCATGAATTTATAAATACTTAGATTTGTGTTATGTTTAAAATGGAGCAATTCTAAATCCCCTTCAAAACCATGTCATTTGAAATCTATCTCCCTACCTCTTTCCAATTCTATCTCTCCTTACTTTTTCTCTTCTCTCTCATCTCTTTATAATTCTTAACTTGAAATATATGTTTTTTTTCATGTGTTTTTTTAAATCCATCCATCCATCCAAATGGAGCCATACTGAATAGGTGTCGATTCATCAAATTATTAAAAAGAAAAGAACATTAGCAGTTTTAAAAATAAAATAGAGAAAAAATGTTTTTGGCCCCATAATTTATTTAATGTCTAACTTGGTTCGAAAAAAATAAATAACAATTTATTAACATCCCATAACTTATTTGGTTGCCTAATTTTTATTATATTCTAACTGAAAAAATAAAAATGATGTTGTTGATAAAAGGAATCACGCCGACAATTAAGGAATAATCAATGACACTTAATTGAATATTAAAGAGAATCTCAACCATGATGAGATGATGGGCGAGCAAGAGAAGATTGAGTCAGCAAGCCTACGTGGTCAAGTTAGAGCTGCTCGCCACCTTGCTTGCCACGTAGGGCAGAGAGGTGAATAAGGATGAAACGAGCCAGCAAGCCTACATGGCCAAGTTAAAGCTGCTCGCCTTACATTCCGAAATGAGTATTCAACCAATAAGCAAAGGGAATACGAACCAAATGTTGCTCGCCCAACACCACAGGGGATGCCGATAAGCCCACCAACCACACCCAACCAATGGGGGCAAGAGTGGATGCATACGTGGCACCCTACAAGGAGGCGAGCAGGTCACAACCCCATCCAAGTGAAGGACATCTGTCCCACTGAAGGCTGCTCGCCCAAGAGGTAGTCGGGCCCCCAAGGAGGGAGACCAATAAAGGATGGCAGATTAGTCTTTTAGAAAAGAGTTAGTGGATTTAATGTGTTAAATAATGACAAGTGGAGGACACTTGTCACTATATTAGATTAAGTGGCTTAATCAAATGCCACCTCACCCATGCAAGGGTATAAATAGGAAAAATACATCCATTTGTAAGGATTCCACCCACTCTCTAAGAAATACACTTTACTTATTTTCTCTCACTGCACTTCTCTCTACATTTCAAGTTATTAAATCAATCTGAATTAATTTCCAAGATTATTGTTTGAGTGATTCAATTTAGATAAATTAGCCACATAATTACTTACTTAGAACAATCGCTCAACAATTTGAAACTAGAAGGAAGGGCGCCCGAACCTTTGGTTCATCGAACAAAAGTTGCAGAGTGAGAAAAATTGTCTTGAAGATTTAGAGATAAATATCAAGTCTTCAAGAAGGTTTTACCCAGGAATTTGTGTTAAGAGCAAAGTCAAGGATCTTCAATTGTTAAGTGTGTTGAGAAGATTAAAATCTTCAAAAAATACACGGCTAGAAAAGATTCTATTCAATAACAACTTCCAACACAATCCACAAATGAAGATGAATCATACGTATGAGAGTTCACATGGCGAGTCACGTACCACCTCGACTAGCAGGAGGTGATGATGCAAGAAAATGAACAGACGCCGACAATCCAGACCAACAGAAATCCTACCTTTACCCGTTGCATTGAACGAACCCCAAATTGAGGTGGCCTTGGAGTCCATGATGAAGACCCCCGAAGACGTTGAGCGAGCAATGGCTGCCCTGAATGAGATTCAAAGGCAGCAAGCTTTAGCTGCTCGCCCAATGATGATTTAAGCTGCCCCGATGGAAACAATGCATGACACCAGAATCAGTTATCACGCCCAAGAGCAAGAGGCAAGCAGTGGGCGAGCACCACAGGCGAGGTAGAAGGGAAAACAAATGATGAGTGATCGACTGGGCCCACAGAGTAGGCAACCAGAGGGTGAACATGAACACCCTCATTAGGAAGGGTCCCGTGGAAGCTTACGAGACAGACTAGACCACCAGTCCGTTGGAGGGCGGTCCGAATCCACATACCCCCAAGAACCATATGAGTCAGAAACTAGGGTCTCACGAAGGCCGGTGCATGAACGATTGAGACAATAGACGTCAGATAGGTTGGGTCCCAATGGGGCAAGCAACCTACAACGGCCACCAAAAGAGGCCAACCGAAGTGAGGGACTGCAGGGGGCTGTTCGCCAGCATGTGGAGCACCCTGAACAGCCTCGGTGAGGGGGGTAATCTCGGGGGGTCGTCACTCATGGAGATTGAGAAGCTAAAGAAGGCGGTCGAGGACCTACGTGAGCAAGTGGAAAGCAAGAAAAAGATAAAAACTTTAACATCCTTGCCAACGTCGCCCATGTCCACAACCATACTTACAGCTCCAATACAAAAGAAAATCTATTTCCCATCTGTGGTGTTGTATGAAGGAGAATCAGATCCCAAGGTCCTCATATCAAAATACGCTGATTACATGACATCAATGGGGGCCTCAGATGCTACTCAGTGCAGGAATTTCCCCCTGACCTTGGGAGACCGAGCACACAGATGGTTTTTGGCCCATGCACCAGGATCAATTCAATCGTTCGGGCAGCTCACTCGTGAGATTCTGTCCCACTTCTTGGGATTGGGTACATACCTGACACAGAAACATAGGCTGGCCAACATCACACAGGGTGCGGAAGAGATTGACCAGCAGTATCTGGAAAGGTTCGACAAGATCCTCTTGGAGGGAGAGTCCGTCAGCGAGGATACCAAGATTGTTGCGCTGATGGCCGGATTGGAAAAAAGGGACGAAACTTTGGAAGGAGATGCACTTGTCATGTCCCAGCACGTACGCAGAATTCAGACATAAGGCTTGGATGTATGTAGCCAATCAGGAGGCACTGCAGAAGGAATTAGGTGTAGTGGCCCTTCATCTTCATTAAGAATAGTACTAGTAGTACTATCTATTCTTTATTCAGAATCCTTGAACAAATTTCAAATTAGCCTTAAGCTCTCAGGTTCTTTGTAGCTTTAATCCTTAATAACTTGTGAGTGAGTGTAAGTTAATGCTTCACTTAACCAAGTATTAGGACCCTTCAAATCTTCTGTTAATCTTGTGCTTATTCTTCAAACAACTATTTCTGGTTGTAAATTTATCTTCTAGCTATAATGTTCCTCCTGCAAATTAGTCTTTTGTTGAAGATTTAGTTCCACCTATAAATTCTTGTCCAGCCATAAAATTGTCAAATCTACAACTGTACACTTCATTTAGCACCTGTAACTTTACCATTTCTTTTCACCATTTAAACCTGCAATGTTAGCTTCAAAATATGCAATCCTATAATTTGCTATTTCAAAATCTAACTAGAAATATCCTAATAAAATCTGATGTTGGATAAAATCTAAATTTTGATCAGAAGTTTTATGCAAAGTCTTATATATGCATCATTTGCATGTCGTGTAATTGGTGTAATTATGTATAAATTTGATGTGAGTAGCTTGGGGGGATTGCTTGTTGCTCGACCCATTGATCTGGCAGTGGTGAAAGGCTTTGATGTATGCAATGGTATCATTTTTTAAAGTGGGCAAAAAGTAGACTTGTTGCATAGTCTTATAGACAAGGGATTGCCCCCTGCATGGTTCCCACAAACGCCATCATGGATTTCAGCCAACATTTTTTTCCTTGCTCGGGAGTGATGAACTTTAGTAAGGGCATGCTGAAATCTCGTTTGTACAGCTGATCGTTCAAGAGAAGGAATCTTGATACCCGCAGCTCGAGTCGTCGGGCTTTGATACGATCCACAGAGAGGTTTCCAGTCTTCAGGTAAACAATAAGAGACATCATCCAATTGAAGTCAAGTACCCCCAAGTTGCAACCAATTTTCTATCAATGGAAGATGAGGTTAATTTCGTAAACAGGATACTGGAGATATTTGTCGCTCCCCCTGAGATCGCGAGCTTCAGTTGAGCGTCCACCTAAGAATCATGCTTGCGCGATACTTTCTCGAATTTCTCACATAACTTGACAACGAGATCTTGGTACTTTACCATTTGTTCACCTCGGGCTTCATACTCCCCTTTCATCGGGTTTACCACAAGGAGGGAATCCATGAAGATGTGTACATGCTTGACTCCAATAGCTAATGCGAACTTGAGTTCTCCTACCAAGGCTTCGTACTCTGCCTCATGTTTGTTGCGAGGAACTCGAATTGTACGGTATTGGTTAAACATTGTCCATCAGGGCTATTCAATACAATCCTAGTCCGTGCGCTTGTGCTCGTAGATGATCCATCAGCAAAGAGCTTCTAAGAATTGATCCTTATCGTGTTTGTTAGAAAAGTTCATTTTACCACAAATCCGCCAACGCCTATCCTTTGATTACCGTTCGGGGGGCATAGGTTACCCCATTGATTAGGGTCATAATTGCATGTTTTTGCATCCATTTCTATATGGTTTTGATGTGCTTATGTTCATATTTGACCCTAATTTGGTATAAATTGTGCTATTAACCATTTTGTGGCAAGATAATGTGTTTTATAGTGAAAACGAGCAAAAACCAGCAAAAGACGAGCAAGTTCGTAAAAGTTCAGAAAATGTGAGTTGATCCAATGGAGGCAAATGATAGACCACATCGAAGAGTTCGAAGAGAGGATCGCAATGGAAAAAGAATCGAGTCAATCGGAGCTCTAGAACTCAAGATATGTAGAAAACGAGAAGGTCGAGGATCGATCGCACAAGTAGAAGCCGGAATCGAGCGACCACAGGCCTGACTCGTGCGACCATGGTCTACGTTCGTGCGCTGAAACTCTGGTTCGGGCGACAACGTGCCGCACGAACGCTCACACGAGCCTGATTCGTGCGGCCACCTGCTGGCGATCGTGCGATGGCTCGATTGTTCCATTTACGAAGGGCAGTTTTGTCTTTTCGCGTGTTTAATGAGGGGCATATTGGACCAAGCATTGTAGGCACTATAAATACTCTAAATATCAGATTTTCAAGGGAGCCAAGTCATAATCCAAGACACATTTCTTAGATTAGAGAGAGAGTGAGGTAGTTACTTGGAGGTTTCTTAATAGTTCTTCTCATAAATTCTTAGATAACTTTTGATCTACCGTAGTGATCGTCGATCCGTTTATTCCTGCATGCTCGTCTGGTTGTAGGCTACATTCTCACCGATC
>JAPKLY010000256.1:491517-549106 GCA_026898435.1 Prunella vulgaris
TTGTTTTCTTGTAGGTATATGCACACAAGAAGTCAAGGGGGAGATTTATTACCCTTTGATTTGGATCTTGAAACGAGCCTACGAAGAAGAAGAAGAGAAGCTAGATTGAATCGAGAGAACATGGATAATCAAATGAATGAAGCTCGAGAGGAAATTAGAGAAGATGAACCATTAAGAGGACAAGTGCATCAAGGTGAGGAGCACTTGGCTCAAAGGGAGGTTCCACAACCACAACCTATACCACACCAATACCAACCTTATCCACCATAAAATCAACCATATTATCCACCTCAATATCCCAACTACCCAAATTACCCAATGAACCCACCATACTATCCACCACCACCACAAAACTATCCTTACTATCCATACCACCCACAACCTCAACACCAAAGACCACAAATCGTAAACCCACTGCAAATTAATGAACCATTACTCCGAGACTACTTTGAGCCAAGAGTTAATGAGCATTATGACGGTATTGAGAGACCACCTATAGATGCTGAGAAGTTTGAGCTTAAGAATTACTTGAATTCTTGTGCCGGAGGCTCGGTTTGGACTAAGACCGTTGGTCAAGTGAATGAGATCATCGAGAATATAGCTGCAAATGATGCTTTTCAAAGAGATTCCAATAGTGGAACGGGTGATCGAGTTGCACTTCTCGAGGAAAGATTGACAAATGTGTGTAATTTGGTCTATGGAGGCCAAAACCAAAACCAAGCTCCAACTCCGATGCAAGTAAGTGTTGTCGAGAGTATTCCTCATCCTACTACCTCTACTCAAGAAGAAGTGAGTTATATGGGTCGGCCTCAATACAACAATTCTTTCCAAAATAATCAAAGGTCATATGTTGCTCCACCTTTTCGACAACAAGGAGGTCCGTTTCCAAATCAAAGTAACCCTCCTTACAACCCGAATAGGAGGCATGAGAATTTTTCATATTCTAATCCTAAGGGGCAGTTCAATTGCCACCCGGCATTGATCCGGGGTCTAAGCCACCTAATAATGAAGGGAAAGGGAGCATGGAGGATACTTTGACATTGATCTTGAAGAAGTTGGACAGTTTTGAAGTGGAGTTTAGAAAGATGAATAATGAAACAAACAAGAGAGTTGATGACTTGTATACTTCGCAAGGAAGTCAAATCAAGAGCTTGGAATATCAACTCGGGCAAGTTGCTTCGTCTTTGAGTCCACAAATCAACAAGGGTAAGTTTCCTTCAACTACCGAAACTAATCCAAGAGAGCATATTAATGCTATTTCTACTTGCAATGAGTTGAAGAGTGAAGTGTTGAAAAGAAATGCTATGGAAAATTTTCATCTTGAATTGGTGGAGGAAGCAAAATGTGATGAGGAGAAAGAATTTTTTGTGAAAGGTGATGAAAAAGTAATGGGGGTAGTTGAAAGAATGGAAAAAAAAGATAGGAAAGTTGAAGGGGTAGAAAAATTAGGGGGTGAGGAAAGAAAGGTGGAAGAAGGGAAAGTGGAAAAAGATGTGAAGGTGGAAATTTCGAAAAGAGTGAAAGATAAGCTCGATGAGAAATTTAAGAAGTTCTTTGAGATTTTTACAAAGCTATATTCAAAGATGCCTTTTCTAGAAGCTATTGAGGAATTACCAAATTATACAAGGTTTTTGAGGGGTGCTATGGCAAGGAAAATGAAATCCAATGAACCGGAAATGGTTAAGCTTACTCATGGGAGTAGTGAGTTGTTACGAAAACATCTACCTAAAAAGCTTAGAGATCCGGGGAGTTTCATTTTGAGCTGCCACATCAAAGGAAGTAAGAAGATGAAGGCCTTATGTGATTTAGGTGCAAGTGTGAATATGATGCCACTTTCTATTGCTAAAAAGTTAGGCTTACATGAGTTGAGGCCAACAACAATAAATGTGCAATTGGCCGATGGTTCTAAAGTGAAGCCTAAAGGGGTGATAGAAGATGTGGTTGTTCATGTGGGGAAGTTCATTTATCCCATTGATTTTGTTGTACTTGATATTGAGGAAGATATTCGAAATCTTATCATCTTTGGGAGACCTTTTCTTGCTACGTCGGATGCATTGATTAATATCAAGCGAGGAGAGGTTACTCTTGGAATGAATGGTGAAAAAGCTACTTTTTCAATCCATGATGATTCGAGGGTTCCCCAAAGAAGATTGAAGGAGAATTGAACAAAGTGATGCTAGATGGGATGGAAAGTGATGAAAAGGTAAAAGACAACATTCTTGGTCTTAAGAGTGAACCTTGTGTTGATGATCTTTTCGAAAAGAGAAAAAAGGTGAATGAAGATAATGGGGTAACGCAAGTGGTGAAAAATGTGGTGAAAAAGGGATGTTTTTGGAGAAGGAAGTTGAGTGATGCAAGTCACTCAACCCTTATTGATTTTGATGTCACTTGAGCTTTATAGCGTCCGGCTAGAGGACGTTAAATCCAAGCGCTAGGTGGGAGGCAACCCACCCTTATATCCTTTTCGTATCCTTTATTGTTTGTGTTGATTAGTTTTGCTTTTTGATTTTAGGGGTAGAAGCATGAATGCCATTTTTAGCTCATGATTTTGTGCTTTGATTGCTCTTTTTGGATTTTGTGCTATTTTGTGCAAGAATAGTTTTGAGGAGCATATTTTGTTTAAGGTTTTGAGATATACTTGTTGTGGGAATTGATATGGATTGTGCATGGTTTATTGAACTTGAGTTTCTTGATTAATCACTCTTTCCAACCTTTATTAGGATTTTTTTTTATCCGAAAAAGTTTGGGGGGGTGTGATTTGTGATTAATTTTTTGAATAATTGCTCATTTTCATGATTAAGTTGATGTTGTTCAATGACCATTTATGTTACATGTGGAGTTTTAAGTTGTGTTGTGTAGGAAAATGGAAGAGAATGGCTTGAAAAAGGTGAAAAGAGATGAAAAATCGAAGTGGTGCAAAAAGGGCTTGGGTTCGTGCACCCATAGGAATGGATTCGTGCACCCAGAATCTCGGTTCGTGCGACAGCCCACTGGTTCGGGCGACAGTGGTTCGCTCGAACGCGCGCACGAGTCCGGTTCGTGCGACAAGCTTGCTGGCTCGAGCGATGACGGTCCACACGAACGCTCGCACGAGCCCGGTTCGTGTGGCCGTAGGCTTGGATCGTGTGGCACCTTGTGAATCCGAATTTGACTAATTTTTGGTCCAACTTTGACCACAATTCCCTAGGTTTGTCCACTTACTCTTTGTTTTCATTTCCCACTTATTCCACACACAAACACACACTTCTCTCTTCACTCTTGCACTCTATATATACTCTCAACACCAAGAAGGAGAAAGTTGGAGAAAATTTCCATATCTCAATCTCTACAATTGTTCTCATCAATTCCTTCTAAAGGTATGTTCTTTTAACTCTCCTCATTCTATTTCTTGCAATTTTATTGAAATTCCATGGTAGCATTGTCTAGAATAAGAAATTCAATTTTTAGGGATACTTGAGCTTAAATTGGGGATTTTTTATTTTAGCTTAATTTTGAGCAATTGTTGATGAAATAATGCTACATTGTTGACGAGTAATCAATGGGAGACCCAATTGCATGCTAATTTTGTGAATTATGGACTTAATTGATGATTGGATTTTTGAGTGTAGGCATAGTGACGAATTTTTGGGAATTTTATGCTAAAATTGGATTGTCAAGTTATTGTTGTGCTATTTGTCAATGAGCATGAGTATATTGATGCTAGGTTGAGTTAATGATGTTGATTCACCTATGATTTTTGCTTATTTGAGGTTTCATTGATATGACATTGGCATGACTATAAGTTGCATGATTCCCTTGATTCTAGAATTAAGCTCATTATGTTCAATCCATTTTACTTGGTGAATGTAGTTGATAATGAATTGAGTGTAGTGTTCTCCCTTTGCTCATGTATATAATTCTTCTAGAAGTGTATTTGATTGAGCCTCATTTTTCATATATCATGCTTTGAGCTTATTTCTTGTAGGCTATGTCTAAGAGAGGAAAAGGTAAGAGCAAGGCTTCGAGCTCAAAATCTAATAAAGAATGGAATGATCCAATATATGAGGAAGAGTGTCTTAAAGAGTGTGGAGAATCACCTACACACTATGGATTGTTCTTTGAGGAGAAAAAGAGCTACTTTTTGAAATTTGCTCAAGTCTGTGGTATTGATTTCCAAGCGGGGAGATATTATGATAGGAAATCCTCAGAAGAGTGTAACTTTGGGAATGACATTGAAGAGTTGTTTGCTAATATCGGATGGAGTGGATTGCTTAATCTTCAACATTTCGACTCATGCAAGGAAGTAAACATTGAATTCTTGAGCACACTCGAAGTGAGAGAAGTGGATGGAGTTCCAATTCGAGCAAGATTTCGGATCAAGAATGAGAGCTATGTCATGACCACAAATCAAATCAATGAGATTTTTGAGTGCGAAGAAGATGTTTAGAAAGGAAACTTCTATGCATGGGAAAGGTTTACTAGAGCTCAAGAAATTTGGAGAAGTATTAGTGATGATGAGAACTTCAATCCTCAATTTTCTAAGTCCTCTAGCCTTGTCAATCCTATATTGTATTGTGCTCACCGAGTCATAGCAAACACGGTCTTTGCTAGAGTTGAGCCGAATAGGGTGAGAAGTGATGACTTGTACATCTTGCATTCGATGCTCACATCTAAAAAGGCGGACTTCGGGACGTATCTTTTAAAGAATCTTAGTCAACAACATGTGCGGACTAATTGCGCCTATGGAGGATTAATTGCATGTATTGTTCAAAGGGCTCGTCCTTCACCCGAAAGGGAAGGTGCAATGGGGGCATTACTGGATGTTGCATATTTGATAAGGTCTAAGAAGTTTAAGAGGAAGGTGAAAGTGGTTTGTGTTGTAGGGCAAAATATTCATGATCTCTTTCCCTTACTTGAGTATGAGCTAATCACCATCAAGAAGAATGAGAATTTGAAGCTCGATACACCCGATCACATTCGCTTTAAAGGACCAATTTCATCAAAGGTTGAATAAAAGAGCAAGGGCTGCTTCAAGTTCTCAAGCACAAGAAGAAGAACAAGTTGGAGAGGAAGAGCCTATGCAAGAGGAAAACCCTTTCGAGCAAGAAGGATTTCGTGTGTTTGAAGGGTTGACATTCAATGAATGGGGGCATGAAGTTCAATCTTTGAGGATTGATATTGGTGATCTTAAGAATGAGTATTCTTGTCTTCGTTCCGATGTTACGAGGCTCACTGACAATTATCATTCCCTTAACACTACTGTGGACTCCGTTAATAGGACCGTAAGCACAATGAGCAATAACATGAACACAATGGGGACAAACATTGAGGAGATCTTGGAAGCACAACGAGCTATGATGCGGTGGCATATTGGTGAAGGGCATTTCACTTATCCACCGAAGGACCCCCCTTTGTGAACTGACGATTTATATCTAACTTCATAAGGATGGGTAACTCATTTTCCTTCCCTTATCATGCCTTCTATCTCGTATTGTTAGGATTTGAACTTTGGTTTGTAATGATTTTACTTGATGATGGTGATACTTATTTTTAGGTAGCTTAGTCCTCTTGGTATTTGATGATTGTTGGATTATTGATGATTTGATCTTAGGATTTATGATGCTTCTATTGATTGTGCTTAATTCGTATGCATTGCTTGATATTGTCTTCACCTCTTTGCCAAACTTTTTAGACTTATGGTCCAAAAAAGTTTGGGGGGGTGTGATCGTTTTGCCATTCTTTTCGCAATGCTATATTTAGGATGATTTTGAGTGCTTGTATGATGTTTTGACCATATGCTTATGATTAGGTTGTTTTGCTTGTTATTTTTGGCCAAATTGTTGCTAAGCTTTGAGTAGTGTGGTATGAGATATGTCTATGATTGTGTGGATGAGTTGAAAGTTCATGTTGGATGTAGTAGAGTTATGGCTTGATTCTTATCTTGTCTTTTGTGCTATGATTTGATGATACGTGAGATTTTGATGATATGAACATTTTTTTGATATGAGATAAGTCATGATCACATTATACCATGAGGTTTTGAGCCATTTATGCCCGTTTCAATCTCGAACGGATGACATTTTTCTTGATGTGAGTCCACACATGTACATTTTACCCTAGAACTTGGCTTTAGTCTTGTTTAAAACTACATTCGACATTGAATTCACATAATATGATTTGAGGCCATCTTTGATCTACATTGAGCTACTTTGCCTTATGAGCCTACCTTGATATTATTATCCATTGCTCGCCATTTTGTGCCTTTTGACCTTTCCTTTGGCTAACCTCACTTTAAGCCATTTTCCTTTCTTTTTGGAACTCTCTTGTCCCTATGATTAGTAGAGTGAAAAGAAGGAAGGAAGATTGGTGATATGATGAAGATTATGGTGGCTTAAAGTGGAAGATATGAAGAATTGCATGCATGGGTTGAAAATTTGTGAAAAAAGGCAAGTGCTAGCAAAGCATGAGAAAAAGTTGACTTTTGTTGAAAATATGGTCAAGTTGACCTTTGTTGTGAGTATGGCTAAAAGTTACAAATAAGGGAAGAATGATCTTGAAGTGTGATCTTGATAAGCATGAGGAATGTGCACAATTGCATGAAGATATGAATGATTATTATTTGATTCCTTCTATGCTTTACTAATCATACTTAGTCACTCTAATCCATATCTATCCTTCCCTACCAAAGAGCCAACATCACAACCATATGAAAGTCCTCAATGATTTGTGAATGATTTGTCATCTTTAGTGGTGGAGAATTTGAGATTAGAGCCAAGATTATGGTAGTATTTGTATCATTGTGTGAAGATTGAGAGAACCTCAAACACTTGAGAGATGAGCTATACACTTCTATGTGAGAATCATGACTTGTTGATTTGACAATTTGTTCATTGATTCGATTTTGATTGTTGATTTGATGAAATTGCATTTTAGACTTGTTTGATATTGAGCTATGATTCTATGGCATTTGATCCTGTGCTTGATGCTTCATACATACAATTATTCCCCTATCTTATCGCTTTGTTGCTCGAGGACGAGCAACAATCTAGTTTGGGGGTGTGATTAGGGTCATAATTGCATGTTTTTGCATCCATTTCTATATGGTTTTGATGTGCTTATGTTCATATTTGACCCTAATTTGGTATAAATTGTGCTATTAACCATTTTGTGGCAAGAAAATGTGTTTTGTAGTGAAAACGAGCAAAAACCGGCAAAAGACGAGCAAGTTCATAAAAGTTCAGAAAATGTGAGTTGATCCAATGGAGGCAAATGATAGACCATGTCGAAGAGTTCGAAGAGAGGATCGCAATGGAAAAAGAATCGAGTCAATCGGAGCTCTAGAACTCAAGATATGGAGAAAACGAGAAGGTCAAGGATCGATCGCACAAGTCGAAGCCGGGATCGAGCGACCACAGGCCTGACTCGTTTGACCATGGTCTACGTTCGTGCGCTGAAACTCTGGGTCGGGCGACAATGTGCCGCACGAACGCTCACACGAGCCTGATTCGTGCGGCCACCTGCTGGCGATCGTGCGATGGCTCGATTGTTCCATTTTCGAAGGGCAGTTTCATCTTTTCGCGTGTTTAATGAGGGGCATATTGGACCAAGCATTGTAGGCACTATAAATACTCTAAATATCAGATTTTCAAGGGAGCCAAGTCATAATCCAAGACACATTTCTTAAATTAGAGAGAGAGTGAGGTAGTTACTTGGAGGTTTCTTAATAGTTCTTCTCATAAATTCTTAGATAACTTTTGATCTACCGTAGTGATCGTGGATCCATTTATTCCTGCATGCTCGTCTGGTTGTAGGCTACATTCTCACCGATCGAATTTCCATTTCCTTTGTCTGATTTCAAGTTAGCATTTTAGAGGTAAATTGTATCTTTCCAATTATCATTGTAATAGGTAAATTTCTTTACATTTCTTTCTTAGTGATGATAGTTCCTAGCTTAATTGTTCTTATGTTTACTCAATTAGCCATGAGCTAATTCCTTTAGGTGTTAGTGTATGATTCCTATGAAGTAGTGATGTGAAATGTGATCTTTTGAATGATTTGAATTGTTGTATGATCAATTCTCTAATTGGAAGGTTTGTATGAATGCTTGCATGTGTAGAAGATAAGAGGGCCATTAGGGAGTTAGTCTCTTGCGAAAGTAGAGCTTATTTCCTAAATTTTCCTGTATTAAGGCTAATGCATATAAAGTGTTTGATGAAATTCCTAAGATAGTGAGAATTATCTTTAGTGAATTAGATTAACAATTAGAGACTTTGAGATGTATTAGGGAAACCTTCTGCATGTTAGAGAGGCTTGTCCATTGATTATACACAATCTCATTGAATGATAAAGTGATACTTCACTCACGAAACATAGGATAGTACACTAGCACATTCCCTCACATTTGCTCACTTTGCGAACACAAGGTGATAGGTTGTTTGCTCTTTTGACAAATTAGTAGACGATAGATATACCCTTGCCTTTTATTGCTTTGTTAGCTAGCCAATCGAAACAACGAATTATCATTCAAATCCTCATCTCCTTTGGGTTCGATATATTAAAACTTGGTCAAGCTTACCACGCTAATCACGAACACGTACACTTGCGTGAGGACTCATTTACACCGAACACCCATAATGGGCAATCTCTAGGTATTATTTTAGCAATCTTCCACTGGTATCTAGCCTTTGGAGCACATGCCTGAGTGTGAGTGTGGTAAGGACCTCGATCTAATGATAAAAAAAGTATGGTCTCAACTTTCTAACACACTGACCAGACGGTAGGCTAGCTTTTCCAGTAGGGTATATCGGAGTTCATCATCGTGGAGGACTTGACTAATGTAGTAGATTGACAAATGCTGTTGGCCTTTTGATCTGACTAAGACAACACTCAGTGCTGAATCTGAAGCTGTGAGGTACAAATAAAACTTCCCGCCTGAAACCGATTTGGAGAGGATCTGAGGGCTGGCAAGATACTCCTTCAATTTTTGAAATTCCAACTGGCTCTCTTTATTCTACGAGAAGTTATATTTCTTAAGGAAGTTGAAAAAGGGCCTGCTTTTATCATCCAACCTTGAGATAAACAGGTTGAGAGCCACAAGACATTCGATCAGTCATTGAACTTGCTTTATGTTTGTCAGTTTGGCGAGGTCGAGGATGTCTTTGACTTTATTAGGATTTGTCTCAATTCCTCATTGGCTGATTATGTGGCTGAGGAATTTTCCAGACTTGACACCAAAGTGGCTTTTCTTGGGGTTGAGTTTCATATGATGCTCCTCAGTATTAAAAATATTTTGGCGAGATCCCTGAGGTGATCCTCCCTCCTCATGCTTTTGATGACTACATCGAATTGTAAACTTCCATGGTTTTACCGATCTGGTTGGTGAACATGTTGTTTACCAGCCACTGGTAAATTGGTCCAGTATTTTCAATCCGAACGACATTCTCTTTCAACTACATATATCCTTCTCAGTGAGAAATATGGTGTGTTTTACCTCTTCCGCCATGGGAATCTGGTGATAGGCTGCAAATGCATCTATGAAGGACATCATTTTGTACCCCGCCATGTTGTCCACTAGGTGATCGATATGAGGCATAGGAAAAAGGTCCTTTGGACAAGTATCATTAAGGTCTGTGAAGTCGATGCATAACTTTCAGGTTTTGTTGGATTTCTTAACTTGCATGGTATTAGACACCCACTAGGGCTCATCTTTGGCTTGCTCGATCAACTTGTTATCTAATAGTTTCTTTACTTCCTTGGCCAAGGTAGCATACTTCTCGGTGCGGCATTTTTGTCTCTCTGGGGGACTAGTTTTCTATTGGGGTCAATCTTAAAATAATAGCAGACATATTTTGGGTCAATCTCGACACATTTCTAATGCAACCAAGCAAAGATGTCGATACTGCTTTTGAGGAACTCTATTACGTATCTTCTTATTTCTATCAGGATACAAGTCTCATTTGTGTGAGAATTGCTCAAAATTAGTGTGTTTAATTTGATTAATCTCATAGGATTTCATGCATTTTTTTATATTAAATTGATTATTTATGCTTAATGGCCAATAAAGGTATTTGTTGATATTTTGTAGGAAATTGATGATTTTTGAAGCAAGATACATACTAATATTTTTGGAGTTAATTTATGGGATGAGTCGAGAAGAATAGAGATTGAGGAGGCAAGAATGGGCTGACTTTTATTCCATAATTTTTGGCCCAATTTTGATTAATTGATCCATTCCTTTTTATCATGCTCTCAACAAATGAATTTGGAAATGGAAGCAAGCTACTGGTCCCACACCTAATTCACAATTGCCAAGAAATTAGAGTAAGAAAACGTGGCTGTCTTATGTCCATATATTTGAAATCCAAAAAGTTGAAGAAGAACATCCATGGATGCTTCCCACAACCACCGAGTGCCGCCGCAAATGTCTCGCCGGAGTTCGAAAGTCTTGCCTCCCCTCGCACTGGAATCCAGCCCACTGCCATGGCCGCCGACCGCCGCGTCTCCTCCTCTGCTCCAGCTCGCCATCGGAAGCCGAGTTCACTCCAAGCCCAACCGTCCCGTTCACAGCACACCACCGTGCCGAAAATTGCTCCACCAACAACCGTCCAAATCCACCTCGGAAGAAGACCCATCTTCAGGCCCTGCTAAAATTCCTCGCCACAACCCGAAGAAGCTCCAACCCATGTCTGACCCGACCTATTTGAAGAAGATAACGAGCACGGGTCCCCAATTTCTACTCGACCCATGCCAAAAATTCCATCCCGAGACACATAATTCGAAGAATTAAGCACGGATGACCAATTTCAGCTCGACCCGTGCTTAAACATCCAACCCGTGCTTGTGTTATTTGAGTCAGAGTGAGTTGACTCACTGAGTTGACCGAGTTCACCCTGAGTTGACTCGACAGAGGGGTAAAAATGCAAAAATTTAGAATTTCAGAATTTTAATTGAAAATTCTTTTCTTAAACCCCACTCCCATACTATATATACTTCATTTTTTAGATTTGAGAAAAGGCAAGGAACACCACACAAGAGGCGGAGCTCCTCTCCCCACTCTCTACACACACTAATACACCTAGTAGCTAGGGTTTTTAGTTTT
Organism: Prunella vulgaris; assembly: GCA_026898435.1. Lineage (NCBI taxonomy): Eukaryota > Viridiplantae > Streptophyta > Magnoliopsida > Lamiales > Lamiaceae > Prunella > Prunella vulgaris. The sequence continues at coordinate 502,595 of JAPKLY010000256.1, forward strand.
CTTAGTTTATTCCATTAAAATTTATGAGATAGTTGAGGATTCAAGTTGTGTTGACTCTCTAGAGGTGATCTCTACCCTTTTTCTTTAATTTGAGTGGTTTAGTATTTATGTTCTTAGTTTATTATTTTGGTATTGAATTGGGTTAGATGTTTTTATCCATGGGTTTGATGTTATTAGCTATGAGCTAATTGTTTCTTGCTTTGGGTGTTTGATTTGTGATGAAAATTAGTGTGATCATGATTTGATTGTCTTGATTTTGCTATGGGATTGGTTATGTGTTTCTATTAATGTGTTTATCTTGATTAGATTAATTGAATTGATTTAGTATCTCTTAGTTGATGGGTATATGCTACAATGAGAGTTGGGTGTGTACTTTGTTGGCTTTGTTGGAAAAGGTTGTTTGATTAATTGGATTAAACTAGTAATCTACTACACCGAGAGGGGGTAGATGACTTAGATCACCATTAATAGACACTAGATGCTTTAATCTTAGAATAGGGTGTTTAGTGTGAGGGGGATTCTAGAGTTTAGTAACCGTGTTGAACTTCTTTAGTGTCCACTATCCTAGGAACTTGTCATGTTGCTTGATCACCTAAGCCTCAAAAGGTATTGGTCTTCAAATGTTTTGTGGTAGCCTTTAAGTTATTCCAAGAACATAGCAAATGATAGATAGTTAAGTTGTGAGAAACATTGATAGAAATTACAAGGAGAACACCCGAAGCATATAACTCACTTTGCACTTCTCAGAATTTAGTTGGTAATTTTTATTGCTTTCTAGTTAATTGTTGCTTAGTTTATTTTTCTTGACCACTTGCTCGTCACTATAGTATCATGATGCCACATAACTTTAGGGCTCCATCGCACTACTAAATCCTAGGTCGATAACTACTTGGTCGTATACTTGCAATACTACAATTACCCATCCATTTTTGGGTAGATTTGCTTGATTTGAAAAACGTGCAAAAATACGGAAAAGTCAAAGTCCCACTGAGGACTTTCAGGTCTGGGCGAGTGGGGTCAATGGAAATATGTTCGAGGATCCTTAACCTCCCCTCGAGGATAAAGATTGAAAGTAACAGGTTCAAAACCCAGTCTTGGTTCCAAGTCTTCTAGCATGTCAACCTTATTAGAGCATCCTCCTACCTCCCAAGTAGACTGGGTGGTGGATTGGCAGATCTCTATTGGAAACGGATCGAGTCCATTGGGCTTGGCCCCTCGCCCACGAGATTGGATCCTCGCTCCTCGATGTTCAGAACATTGTAGATACATGGGAAAATGCTAAATTTAAAAAAAACAATGGGATTATTCAAAAGAAATACGATGAGGCCACCGCCTCAACAGACTTCAGAAAAGGATGAGGGCACCGCCTTAAAAGACCAAAGAAAAGGATGTCATAAGAAGTCATTATAAATATTTGACTGATCGACTATTCAATCTACCGGCTTAGTGATCCTAACCTTCTCCTCTTTTGAGTAAATTAGCTTGACTGTGAGCTTGATCCTTCTATATGGGGTGACAGTTGTGTCCTCGAAGCCTTTGAGGATCGTGTCATATGACCTGATGTATCCCACAAAATTGCCTATTTGATCTTAGGCTGACTTGAATATGATGTAGAAAAATAGTTGTTGTCCACAAGAATGTGATCAACTTACATCCCTAGAATATTCATCGAGATCACCAGCTCATCATTCTTGGGGTAGAGTACCCCCTCCCGATCATCTTTAGAAAATAAGATCACATCGTTCTTGGAGATTGTGGGCTTCGGGAGAGCAACAAGGTTGACCTCGCTTAAGGTGTGGAGCTCGGCCTTCTTCTTCCGGTTGGAAGAAGTGATTACGGGGGGTAAGTCCCCCTAAGGCTCCTCCAAGCCGGAGCATGCTAACTTGTTCTCTGGGATGCAATGGAGGTACTTTATCAAGCAGATCATAATTATCATCTTTGAGCTGGGCAATATTGGTTTCTGGCAGTATAGACCTCGGTTCTCTCTTTCTCTTCTTGGCCGGGCCGACTTCTCATCTCAATCCTTTCTCAGTTGTGGCCTCTTGATGTATTCATTCAGATTTTCTTCCTTAAACAACTTCCTCTTAGTCCTCCCTCAGCTGTCATGTTAGATGTATAACCTTTTATCATTTGGGTTGCGAGGCACCTGAAGCATCGGGTGGGGTACCTTGAGCATATCCTTTCTCTTGATCGTGTTAAAGATAAATTGGGGAGTCTGGTTTTGCTTTTGGAAGATGCTGACCTTGGCATCATTGCTGAACCTCTTGAAGGAGTCGAGGGTCCTGGCGAGTCTGCTAGCATTCCTCTTCTAGCATGAGTAGGTTGTTGCCTTATCTCCACCCCCTTTAGCTTCTCCTAACCTATGAGCAAGAAGTTCCTGGAGGTTGATGAGTTTGTTCGCTCACCTTCTACACTCGGTGTAAGTAGTGGAGATGCCTTTGGTGAGGTCTCAGCACATGTGGGAGTCCCCTTTAAAGCCTCTGAGGATGGAGTAAAGTGTTAGCTCGTTGCTGATCGGATCTCCTCAGAGGATGATCTCATTGATCTGATCGATGTATTGCTCATCGGTCTCATCTTTCAATTATCTGACCTGGATAAGCCGGTGGCAGCTCTTAACCTTGTTGATCTTGGCAGCCAAATAGGATATGAACCTCTCCTCGGGTTCGAAAAGCTGTGGAAAAAGTGTGGAGATAAATTGACATACCACTTGTGGATGAGCTCGCTCAGAGCCAACGGGAACTATCGACACTTGGTCATGTGTGATGCAGCACATCCCGTCATATGGATCCAATACCTTAAGAGGTGCATTTCTGGATGGGACTGGAGCGACTTCGATCTCGATGGTCAGAGGCTCATTATCCAAGTTAAGCCGTTTGAGGAGGTTCCCCTTGCATCCACCCTTCCTTCAACCTCATTGAGCCTCCTCTGTAAGACTAAGAGGGGAGAGTGTTGGCTACTAGGTGCAGCCGAATGCTCTATCACATGAGCTATCAGCTCCTTGTAAGCATACCGAAGAGTGATCCCCAGGCCTAATCGATCATGGGCCACAATACGGGGTTGGTCGCGTCGAAGCAACTCACTCTAGTTATTAAAGTGTAAAAAAATAAATTAAGTGTCCCAAAATTATAGTTTAGAGATATTTATTAAAAAATGACCAAAAAAAGTATCGTAATATGTTGTTTTTATTGTAGTGCCAAGCCGTTGAGAATTTATTATGACAATTCTGCAACTGTCTTCTTCTCGAAGAATGACCAGTACTCTAAGGGTGTGAAACACTTGGAGTTAAAGTACTTGGCAGTTAAAGAAGAATTTAAGAAACAAATTGTCTTTTTTGACCATATCAGTACTAATTATATGATAGCAGATCCGTTGACTAAAGGATTAGCTCCCAAGATCTTTTCAGGTTATGTAGGTTGTATGGACATTATGGATAAACCATTGTTGTATTAATAGTACTTATCTGGTTACTATGCTTGTTATAGTTGATACTTTGATATCATTTAAGTTTTCATTTCTTTAAAATATTAAAGTTGTTATTTTATGACATTAGTGTACACACGATTGTGAAAGATAAAAAGTTATCTTGATGCCTATAGTTTTCATCAAGTAATGACACTTTGAAGTTTATAATTATCTTCAAATTAAAGTTTGTTGGATTAAAGTTGTTTTGTGATACATGGAAGGAATCATGTCGCTAAATGATGCGTGACCGTCATGATCCGAACCATTCTAGTTTAACTAAGTTTGATATATGTGAATTTAATGAATGTGGTGTTTTACAGTTGTTATTAGACCATCATGTCATTGGAAGGACCAAGTGGGAGAATGTTAATGTGGTCCATGTAATATTTTAGGTCTAATAAAATTAAACTAAATTCACAAATGTATTATTTTAAAGTACATGTTTTAATATAAAGGTTCCCATAGTGATGATAAACGGGAAGAAATTGAATTTAAAACATGCAGGTGGTTTTGATCAGTTATGATTTTTTATTAAAACTGGTCTCTCTGTCTTTCAAAGTGGATTCACAAGTATCATCAGAGTGAATAAGAAAAGAAAATTGTAAGAGGGACAACAGAAACATTCAAAATGAAAATGAAAATTCATGGATTCTGGTTTCTCTTCCAAAGTGTGAAACATAAGACGAAAATTTTTGGGTGAATTATGGACATGACAATTCCATTTCAGTTTCAGGAATTTTCTGTAAAAATAATTCCCTACATTAACCAAATATAGGCTGAAGGTGTATCAACACTATATTTAATAAACTTTTCTTAATAATCATCTAAATACACTATACAAGAATAAAATTAGGAAACACTTTGTTTGTAGCTTGGAAATTAGGTGCTCTTGAATGAAGGGAGTGAATTTGTAATGAAATTAATGTTTGATTGAAAAGAATATTTTCAGATTAAACAAAAGAGCAACACTTGGGTAGAAATTTCTACCGTAGAAATTGCCAAATATATATAAAGGAGAAGGAGAAGTCCACGCGCACATCCTCCCATTCCTACATACTCCCACCCCCCAACCCCATATGGCCATATATACCAATTCTAATTCCCGCCCCCTCCCACCCCCAAACCCATATATATCAATTTTAATTCCCCAACCCCACCCAGCCAACAACTTCAAGCTTTTTGGCATTTAATTTTTTTTAAAGTTTATTTTAATTATTTATTTTTTTAATTATTTTATTGATTAAAAATATATATTTAATATATATTACAAATAAATAATTATACATATAGTAACACTCATTTGATCTTACAGTAACACGTATTTGCTTTAATAGTAACACATATTTGTCTTCCAATTTGTAACTTTCTTCCACAAAAGGGTAAATAACACAATATATAGCATATTAGGGTTAATAATGCATACAAATCACTTAATATCATGTTAAAATATACCAAATATGATGCAATTATTACCCTAATCACACCCCAAACTAGATCGTTGCACGAGGAGAATAATTGTATCAATGAGCAATCAATACACAATCACATGCCACATACACATCACCTAACTTATGCAAATCTATCCATGTAATATCATCTCTTCCACTATCTACACAAACTCAATGCACACATGATCAAATCAGTGAGTCACAACCCTCACATGGAAGTGTTTAGCTTAACTCTCAAGTGTTTGATGGTTCACTCACTTAATCATCACACAAGGTACATTCACTACCATAAGCTTGACAAAAGTCTCAAATTCTCCACCACTTAATTGACAACTTGTTCACAAATCAATGAGGACTTTCTTAGGTTGTAGTGTTGGCTCTTTGGTAAGGTAGGAAAGTTTTGGATTCAAGTGACTATATGATTAGTAAAGCATAGAAGGAACATACATGATCATTCACATTCTTCTTTGCTACAAGCACTTTGCTTCATCATGCATTGTCACATTCATCACTCTTTTATTGAGCATATTGCTTCTATTTTCTCTCAACTTGTGATCATTCACAACGCAAGATCAACCTTTCACAATTACTTTGCACATTCACTTTTCACATCCATACTTTCTTGAATATTTTTCCACTTTTGACAACCATTTTTTCATCATATCATCACCTTCTTTCCTTCTTTTCACTCTACTAATCATAGGGACAATAGAGTTCAAAAAGGAAGTATGACTTCAAACATGGTTAGCCAAGGGAAAAGATTTATAGGCACAAAATGGTGAACAATGGAATTGATGTCATTGGTAGGCACATTTGGCAAAGTGAATAATCAAGATCAAAGATGACCTCATATCATGCTTTGCAAACTAATTATCATGTGACCTCAAATAAGACTTTGATCAAGTTCTATAGTGATCATGTACTATGTGGATCTCACATCAAAGAAATATCATCCGTTTATTCATGGAAATGGGAAAATTGGCTCAAAACTCACGCGTCAACTTGATCATAACTCATATCTATCAAACATGCATATCTCATTCATGTATCAAGTCTCAAAGAATCAACTACACAATAGACTAACATGAATTAAGAAATATATACATCACATCTAACTATGCACTAACCACATCATTAACACAATCAAAACCTTATCTATACGCATTCATCTTCCTAAGTGGCAACATAAGCATATCAAGATCAAGCACAAGATATAGGCAAAATCAAATCATATATCAACATAGCAAGACAATCTAAGTCATCATCAATAAAAATCTAGCACACCACAAGAATCTAAAATCAATAAACCAAGTTAACAAATCTCAAATCAAATCTAATCAAAGCTAGGAATGAAAGCAAGGCAAGGATAGAATACGATACCCCATCCACTATGAAGTTAGTCTCGAAGTGTTCACTTCACTGTGGAGGGTAATCGGGCCTCGTGATATGTACCTCGCTTATATGCCATGCCATCATGGTACATTGTGCCTCGAGGAGCTAACGCATGTCCGTATGGAATACAGCTTGATCGGTCCTAATGGCCGTCACATTCGTACGCAACAAAGTAACATCGGTCCTCAAGGACCTCATCTCTTGTGCCCATTCATGCATGCTCATTCCTCCAAAATCATGTGTTCCTCCTTCTTCATACCTTTCTTCCTCATCCTCGACTTGAGTGCTTGACTCACCTCTTGATCGCTTGCTCATGCTTACCCTCGTAGCAACTCGGTGAAATGTCCTTTTATACTCCAAGTATTGAAGAGTATCAAGCCTCCAATTTTCATCACCATTTCTCCCAGTGAGGAGATTATATTTATTGAGAGGGAAGGGTAAGTCATTGGATGTCTTACCAACGAAGCAAAATGTTATCATTTTCTTAGTTAGCATTCTTGTTTTCATCATGTAAGGCAAATCAAGGAGTTCGAATTCAATACCTTCTTCATTTGGCTCCCATCCAACACTTAAGGTAATGTGAGCGATCATTCCTCCTAAAGCACAATTCAAGCAAAGATGTTGAACGGAAAAGCTCTTGATGAGGTAGGCTCCAAAGTCGGTAGTAATATAAATTAAGCATAGAGCAAAGGAGATATAATTCCTCATTCCTCACACCTCCGGTTTCATGCCTTGCAAAAATGGTGTTGGCTAGAACCTTTTGGGCGTACGCAAAGATCGGATTAGCAATTTGTGAAGCCTTTGAATGTTGAGCAAGGTAGTCTTGAGTTTCATCCTTGGAGATCATCTTCCAAAACTCTTGCTCTTTCACAAACCTTTCCTTAGCATAAAAATGCCCTCTTGGTAACTCTTCCACACAACCGAAAAGTCGGTTGAGCTCTTGAGTAGTCATGGTATATCCCTTGTTATTGACTCGAAAATTGAATCGAAGAGGCACTCCATTGATCTTGGTGTGTTGAAACGTACTAAGGAACTCTATGTTGAGCTTGGTGTAGGAGTTATGATTGACTTGTAATAGACCTCTCTACCCAATGTTCTCAAATAGTTCCTCGAAGTCATTTCCAAAACAAAGATACTCAACCTTGTCTTTATAGAAATACTGTGAGCTATGATACCCAAGCTTCACTACCCTTTCAAAGGTGTCAAAGAATTCCGACGTATCCTAAAAATACAAACCAAATTGTGAAGGCTTATATCCATATCTAGCAAAGCAATCCTCTTCCATGCCCGAATCATTTTCCACTCGACTTAGGCGAGAACTCGAAGCCTTTCCTTTACTCTTCTTTGGAGCCATAATCCTACAAAGCATATACACAAAGACATGAACAAGAGGAAACAAACACTCAACTTAAATATCAATCCTCTTAATGCTCATTACTAGCAAAGAATGAAAAAAAAAAGAGGCATTCATCATACAAATTATAGAATTTCCTATTCATGTTCACTATTTATCTCCTTGCTAATTTGCAATTAATCCTCAATTATCACAAATTCAAGAGTGAATTCATAAAATTTATTCTACCCATAGCATCACTAAACCATATCAATCAACATTAAGCAAGAATTCATGGACAAGTAGCAATTTTGCACAAATTCCTAAAAAATTTGTCACTATGCATCCCTATAAAATTTCAATCTTCAATTAATTCCAAAATACATCAAATTGACATGCAATTTAGTCCCCATTGGACTACCTATCAATAATAACACTTAATTATACCATCATTTGCAAGAAATAAACAATAGAATAAAAAATTCCCAATTTAAGCTCAAGAACCCTAATTCATGGAATTTTTAATTCCTCACAATTCAACCATTAAAAACATATCAAAACACAAGAATTAGTAAGAGAGGAGTATAAGAAACATACCTTTGCAAGGAATTAGGAAATGGAAATGTAGAACTTGAAATGCAAGATTTTCTCTTCCCTTCTTCTTGGTTTAGTTGAGTAGGAGCAAGAATTATAAGAAAGTGGTGTGTGTTTAGTGTGTGTAGGCACCTATTTATATGTAGGGAGAATCCTACCCGAATGTGTGATATGAAAACGGGTCGAAAAATCAAGAAACTAACACAACCGGACTCCATGCTCGATCAAAAGCCAGAGGGCGCTTGAGCACAGGCTTTGTGAAGCTCGAACTGGCTTGCTCGAGCGCACCCATGTAGCCTGGGTCTGGCTCATTCCACTCGAGCAAGACTCGATGGCACTCGAACAAGAGCCATTTTTACCCCTTTTCGAATTTTACAAAAAACACACCATTTTCATGCAATCTTTATCCACACGCAACATCCTAAAACTAAAAAATTTCATCTAATATCATTGCAAATCAAAATGTGAAGAACGAACACCCCCCAAACTTTTTCGAATCGAGAATCCTATAAGTTTGTTCAAAAGTGATGAATCATGGATTTGCAATGAAATAATGAACCAACTAAAACATAATCAAGTTCAACCTAACCAAGAAATATCCAACCTAATCTCAAACACAACTCCCCCAAACTATGATAAATTAAGTGCACAAATCAAGATAGGAGAGAACACAATACCTCAATAGAATGGTCATGATAGCAATAGCATATCCATTTGCTTCCAATTCCTACAAAAGGCAAATAAAACAATTAAAACTTTTTAATCTATCAATTTAACCAAACAAAGCAGTAAAAAACAAAAAGGATGGGTTGCCTCCCATCTAGCACTTAGGTTAACGTCCCTTAGTCGGACGACACTTATAGCTCAAGGATGATCAAGATCAACAAGTCTCAATCGACTTGTTACCCCCTTAGGCATAGAAATATGATAGTGCTTAAGACGATGGTCATTTGCATAGAAACGCTCTCCTTTACTTCTCAAGTAAAAACTACCCCCATCAAACACTTCCTTTACCTTTTTCGGATCCACTAATGCAATCTGTTTCCTTTTCTCGAACAACTCTTCCACACTAGAATTGTACTCGCAATCAAGAATTTGTGACTTCACCTCCTTCTTCTTTTTAACCTCCATTTCATCTCCAATGAGATTAATGACACTACAAATCTCCTTACTTGGGGAACTTGTTGAAGAATCATAAATCGAGAAAGTTGCTTCCTCATCATTCATCTTCAAGGTAACCTCTCTTTTCTTAATATTGATCATTGTGTTGGATGTCGCAAGGAAAGGTCTCCCAAGTATGAGAGGTATGTCTTCATCCTCTTCAATGTCAAGTACAACAAAATCAACGAGATATAAGAACTCTGTCGATTCGGACAACCACATCTTCTAGAATTCCTTTAGGTAGAACTTTTGACCTATCCGCTAAATGAAGATTAATCGAAGTAGGCTTCATCTCATGAAGTCCCAATCTCATAGCAATAGTGAGAGACATAATATTAACACTTGCACCCAAATCACATAAAGCTTTTATCTTCTCACTTCCTTCAATTTGGCAAGATAATGTGAAGCTTCCCGGATCTTTGAGCTTTTGTGGAAGATGTCGCCGAATGAGATTACTACATTTTTCTGTTAACTTCACCGTTTCCGGCTCATCAATCCTTCTTCTCTTTGTCATTAGATCTTTCAAAAACTTTGTATAATTTGACATTTGCTCAATTGCTTCATGGAAAGAAATGTTCACATAAAGTTTTTTGAACACTTCCAAGAATTTCCTAAACCTTCATCCATTTTGTTTCTCAAAACATTTGTTCGTTCCACCTTGAACTTATCTTCCACTTTCCCTTCTTCCTCCTTTCTTTCCACAACCCTTTCTTTATCTACCCCCATTGATGTCTCACTTCTCATAACAACTTTCTCTACCCTCTTATCAAATAACACTTCCTCAACCATATCTTCATGAATTTCCTCAATCGTAAACTTCTTTGCTCCCTCATAGCTAGTTCCAACTCTTGAGATAATAGCATTACAATGCTCACGAGGATTCATCTCGGTCGTAGCAGGAAACTTACCCTTATTGACTTGTTGGCTCAACGAGCTAGCCAATTGTCCCATTTTAAACTCCAAGCTCTTTATTTGGTTCCATTGTGACTTGTAAAGATCATCAAACTTACGATTCGTCTCCTCGTGCTTCCTAGCATTCACTACAAGAAATTACACTTTACATGACAAATTTTTTTGCAACAACACAATGTTCGTCACAATTTGTTACTTAAAGATGACAAATTTTACTTTTGTCACTAAAAAACTAGAAATTATGACAAAATTTTATTTTATCACAAATAATTTATAATTTCATCGTTAAATTGTAAATTCCATGACAACTACGAAAAAAATATCACATTAAACTTTGGTGACAGTTTTTATAACATTTGGTCAGGATGTGCAACGTCATGAAATATTATAATTTCGTGACAATGCTATATTTTGTCATTAATTATTCGATATATTTAGTGACACTTTTATTTTCTCACAATATTTTTTGGTGACGATATTCATAATAATTGGTGATGATCAATATTGTCATGTAATATGATGTTCTCGTGACGATGCTATGTAATGTCACTAATTATTTAGAATATTTAGTGACACAATTATTTCAGCACAATATTATTTGGTGACGATATTTATAATAATTGGTGGCGATCATATTCACTGTATATAATATTATTTTCATGATGATTTATATTTTGTCATTAATTATATAAAATATTTAATGACAAACTTATTTTGTCTCAAAATTATTTTTACTTCACTATTTATTTATAATATTTAGTGACACAATTATTTCGTCACAATATTATTTTGTGACGGTATTTATAATAATTGGTGACGATATTTACAATAATTGGTGATGATCATATTCACTGTATGCAATATTATTTTCATGATGATTTTATAGTTTGTCATTAATTATTTAAAATATTTTATGACACTTATTTTGTCACAAAATTATTTTATGGTTATACCCATAGTAATTGACGACAAAATGCAATATCATGAAATATAATATTTTTGTGGCGATGCTATATATGTATTGAACCCATGATCTTTAAATAATATGGAAAAGTATCCACCAACTAAACCTCTTCTCTCTTGTGCATATTTATTGTAATTAATATTTTCTATAATATTTTATTATTTTTATATGAATGAAAGATTGAATCGCCTCCTTAGGGTTAGAGTAGGAGAAGTTCTTATGTCTCTTGAAGTTTTGATTGTAGGAAGGATTACTTCTTCTCTTCCACACAAGGGTGAATAACACAATATATAGCATATTATGGTCAATAATGCATACAAATCACTTAATATCATGCTAGAATACATCAAATATAATGCAATTATTACCCTAATCAGTTACTATATGAGCAAATATGTGTTATTGTAAGGATAAAATATTTTTTTATGAGAATAAATATGTATTCTTAATTTATTCGTCATGCCTTTAAATCTAGGTATATTGTTTCATGTAATACATATGTTATTATATGAAAAAATAATTATTTCTATAAAAACAAATAAGTATTTGTGAATAATTAATATTTGTTCTTATAGTAACACACTTTTTGCTCTTGCATTATGTAAAAAATTATTTATTCTATAAAAATAAATGAATATATGTAAAATAACAATATTTTATAAGTTAGTAACACATATTTGCTCTAATATTAAAACACATTTGTCTCCCAATTTGTGTTACTATATGTGCAAACGTGTGTAGTTATATGAGCAAAATATATTTTTATGAGAATAAATATGTGTTTCTTAATTTATTCATCATCCCTTTAAATCTAGGTATATTGTTTCATGCAATACATATGTTATTATATTAAAAGAATAATTATTTCTATAAAAATAAATTAATATTTGTGAATAATCAATATTTATTCTTAAAGTAACACACATTTCGCTCTTGCATTATGTGAAAAATGATTTATTCTATAAAAACAATGTAAAATAACAACATTTTATAAGATAGTAACATACATTTGCTCTAATAGTAACATATATTTGCTCTCCAGTTTGTGTTACTATTTGGACAAATTTATGTTACTATATAAATAAATATGTGTTACTATACTAACATAAATTCAGAGCAAGTTTTTAAATTTATTATACAATAATATTTAATAATAAAAAAAATAATAAACTAATATTATTTGGGTCTGGATTGCGCCTGTGTGGGGTGGAGAGTTGGGAGGGGGGTTGTGAGAGAGAAATTAACATGCAAAGCTGGACGGACGTGTGTTTATATTGGTTGGCTATGCTATGCACATATTTAGTTGACCATGTGAAGGGATCCTTGGCGTGTGAGTTATTTTTTTTTTTAGTTTATTTTTAATAATTTCTACAGTAAAAACATGTATATTTTTTACGGATAGATATTTTTATCTTACGAACCAAATGAGTCCTAACTTTTTGTTTAAAAAAAAATAGGAATGAAAGACACCCGATTAATTTGAGACTTCTAAACCCATTATCCATTTCAAATCATTTAACAGCCATCCTTTTTTTTTTTTTTTTTGATATGTCATTTTTGCATCATTAACAACCCAAACCCCTTTAAAAAAAGAATCAGAATAGGCGATCCTAAGGCTGAGCCAAGACTTCTAAGTGTTCGCAAAAGTTTATAATAGTGGGCCCACCTGTCTCAGACAAATCCGGCTGTGCTGATGTAAGCTCGTGTGAAAACGTTTGTGCTAAAGACTTGACTCTCTTTTCCTCAAAGAATTATCATGCATCACTTTCCCTAACTAATTAATAAGGTCGAAATTTTTACTGAAATTTGCCAACATAAAGAAGTAATTATACATTATTAATTATAAAATTGTACTGTTAAATAAACGTTATGGTACATACGAATAAGTTGATAACAAAAATTACTTGACCTAAAAATCAACTTCTGTATTCCCAGTTAAACATTCATATATATATATTTCCTCCAATTATTATAATAACTTTTTTTCTTTATTAACTTTAGTTAACACTTAGATGAATATATTATATTTTATATCATAATAAATATTTCATTTAACTAAACTAGGTATAAAGAGTAATGTCCCAATCATTAAAAAAAGAGGAACTATAAAGCAATATTATAGCCCAAATAGCTTTCCATACAAAGAATCCAGTACTTTACTATATTTTAATAAGAATGATTAACATTTAATATGGATAAAGGATATGGTAGAAATCTATTATCCTAATATATATTTACATTTATTAATTTAAAAGAGTAAGTCTCTTGTGTACCAATTCAAGTGTATTTTAAACAGTTACACAAAATACTACTGAAAAATTATACAAATTATTATTGAAAAGTTACACTATTAAAGATACACTTTTCAGTAATAATATATGTAACTTTTCAATAGTATTTTGCGTAACTTTTAAAAAATGAACTTAAATTGCACGGTATAACTGGTGCATATAAGACTAAGCCAATGGTGTGTATTTTGAATAAATAGGAAGATTATCATTTTCATTATGTCACTGTTTTGGTCTTTCCCTTTTTGGATTGATATAGGTAGTTTGTGAAGAAATTGACGAATTAGGGTAAGGGCGGTGGACAAAGGATGAAATAAAGGGTCTTTCGGCTAAGAAAAAGACTTCAACTAATTAACTAAGGGATCAATATGACCCATTTAAATATAATTATCCCACTAAGCTCTTTTCAAACGAGGCACCTATTTTTGTTGTGTTTTAAACTAGTGTCGTAAAGAAAATTCATGAATTAAGATAAAATGAATATACAATAAAAAATTAATTTAAAATATTAGTTATTTCAAAAATAATAATTATGTTATTTAATTTCCCTTTTTATAATCATTCTAATCGATCATTTTATATACCATAATTATTACTTTTTTTTTTAATTTTTTAAAATTCACAAACACAACACAATCATTCATTCAACATGCTTAAGAATGGAGGGTGAAAATAAATTTTCATTTCTATTATATTCTTATTGAAGAATTTAAATAGTGCCTCTTAATTCATCCACAATGCACAAAAACTCTCTCTCTCTTTATCTATATATATATATATATATAAACACAAAAGTCACAGAAATAGTAATTTGCTATTTTTCCCGCCTAAATTTCTTACTGTTTTGAGAAATATTTTATTTTATGCAGTTAATTAATATGCTATATTTTTTTTTAATGATATCATGCATGTTGCACAAATACAAAGCTTGAGACACTGCACAGGCATGAGAATCGAAAAGATTGTTGTATGTTGATTGATGTCTTCTCCGTTCTCACCCAACTATTCAAATTTAAATATGTAGGATTTAATTGTTGATTTTTTAAATATCTTTCTCATGTTAATTTTAGAAAAAAATTTTCAGCATTAACACGTGTTCGTCTAAGATATATTATGAACTACTTATCTTAAATTTTCATAAGATTCCAGTAGTAAAATACAAAGAAAATAATAGGTTAATTTAAAAAAAAAAAAAAAAAGAAAGAGAGAGAGAAGAAAACAGAGAAATACAATACATATATAATGCAATAAAAATATAATAATACATATAATACTAAAAAAGTAAATATCGATACACCATACAATAAGTTTTAGATGTAAATATCTATAGCACTTGAATCTAATTATTTCTAAAAAAATATATTTAAAAAATGAGTAGTCTTGTATGAAACCGTCTCATTGTATAAAATTAATTTTATTTAATTTATTTTTAACTTAAAATGTGTCACTTATTAATTTAGAATTGTCACTTTTAAAAAGAGATAAAATTTTAAAAAATAGTAATAATATTTTTATTAAAATTGACTTATCACTTTTCTTTAAAATATTGTCATATTTTATTATAATACTATTATTTTTTTTTAATTTAGTAAATCCCATACTACAAGATGGTCTCACACAATTTTTTTCCTTAAAAATCAATTCAATTAAATATGCAAATCTTATTACATATATTAAATAAATATTTATAGCAGTCCACACACAAAACTTATTTTAATAAAGTTTTCATTTTATTGTATAACACAATATAAATATGTATATTATATATTATAAAAACTAAAACTAAAAATAATTGAGAAAGCTACGTGTTAATTATGCCATGTGGAATGAATCATAACACATTAATATAAATTTCAATTTACGTATAAAAAGTAAATATGAAATAGGTGGAGTTCATCTATCACCGTAATTTTTTTTTTAGTTTTTTGATTTGCTAATTCTTAGATCCATACTATCCATGTCTATCATTCTTCCCATTTTTATTTACCTTTTTTTTTTTTCCTGATTTCTGTAGTCTTTTTTTAGTTCTTATGTAGAATTTTTTAGTTGTTCAGTTGATGAATTTTTATGTTAATTAACTAGTGTATGCGTAAATATTAGTTTTTCCAAATCTCTATCTATTTGATAAGTTTTTCGATTGTAATCCATATATTTTAGGTTAGAGAAGGTTTTCATTAGAGTTTTTTCAATGTACTCTCCATATTTTTTTAAAGACATTTAGGGTTTTGAAGATTATTCAAGATATTCATGGAAGATGTAGCCATTTTTTAAAAGTTTTGAAGATTATTCAAGATGGTCAAGTTTTAGAATTGCATGTTCGCAAAATTTTTTGTTCGTGTTTATGTAAATTTTCTTTTGTATATTTTTTTCATATACTTATCCATGTGTTTAATGTGTTTTATAGAGGTTTATAGATTTTTTTTACGATTTATATTTTTTATATTCAAATGTTAATTATTAATGCTATAGTTTTTATTTTTAACTATAAAGAATTTTTAATTCTAAATATGCGATTGTCCAAGCTATTCATGTTGATGTCAAATGAATCATTTTATATGACTATTGTTAATTACTATATCTATTAATACCTTGTTTTGATTAAATTTTGATGTGTGCTGTTGATAGAATTTACTAATCGATGTTTGTTTATGTGGCTTTACAACGGATTAACTCTACAAAACAATAATCTTGTGATTTTATGTTCTTGGGGAGGGAGAGAGTTTAGAGAGAGAAATATTGCAGTAGGGATTGTATTACTTGTGTGAAATGTGAGCATTGTGTAGTAGTTACAAGAGATGTCTTATTTATAGGTATGCGGGTGTGAGACGGCACCTTACGAGCCTATTTGGCTTCCGGTGTTGGCGAAGGTCCGTAACCTTCGTCCTGGCCCCTTACACTGCTCCCTACATCGTGCCTCATCCTACTATAATGCCTTAGACTAGATGAACCTCATTAAAAACCTCGCCGTAAACCACCCTTGTGTATAAATTGGAAGGAGGAAAAAAGAGCGCACCATCGGGGTCCTATCGACTAACAGGCGAGCTCATGGGCGAGCTCCTAGGTGAGCACTCGGGCGAGCTCAGAGATGAGCACCCGGACGAGCTCAGAGATGAACACCCATGCGAGCTCCTACGCCTTGGTGCCCGGAGGTGTGCTTGGCACTCTGGCGATCTCGCGGGCGACCTCCTAGGTGATATCTTGATTCTCTGATTTGCCTCGAGTAGCTCGCCCATCAACAATTGCCCCCCAGCTCGCCTTCATCATGACTCATGGCATGTGTGGGCGAGCTGGCATGCGAACTTTCGGGCGAGCTCGTGCAACGCGATCTCTCGAGCAGACGTGGGTGGAGTTCGAGGCGTCGATCACGTCCCCATGAGTGTCGTTTCCCGCGCCCATGATAATAACTTTTCAAATTCTTTGCAAAAAGGCCCCTGGTCTTTCAGGAATTTCGAGCTCGCGCCCAACGTCTATAAATAGGCGAAATCGAGAAAATTCCTCACTTTGCTTCTTCACTTCTCAGAGTGCATTTCTGGCGATCGTTCCTCTGCTCCAGACGTGTTTCCGAATATCCCCCAAGGCAGAAATCTGGATTTTCCTTCTTTCTTGTTTCAAATTCTTTTCGTTGAAAACCAAAACTTTCCGGCGACGCCTATACCATGTCTGAGAATTCTTCGAGTCGCACCCCTCCGAATCATGATTTGGGAAAAGGACTAATGACCGATGACTGCCCAAACCCCCAAGCGGCACCAGTGATCATCTCCTCGGTCTCCGGGGCGAGCTCCGAAACTTTCCCGAACAGTGGCGAGCTCCTGGGGTCAGTTCGTTCTGACTTTGGCGAGCGGGCTACTAGTTCTGGCGAGCTATCCCCACTCCGCGAGCTCTGGGACTACTCTGAGCGAGCTCCCGGGGGAGCCACGGCCCTGGTCGAAGAAGAGGTCGCCGAGACCGATACCCGGGAGGAGGTCGTCGAGGTTGGGGCCGGTGACATTGCTGGCGAGCTAGCCCGCGAGGTCGACGAAGAGGTTGGCGAGGATATGGGGACGGAGGTCACTTATGAATATCTCCGTTTCATCGACTTTCCCTTTCCCAAGCTTTCGGAACATCAAATCTCCACCGAGGTCCTGAATGAGTTCGATTAGAACGAATATGTGAGAGTCCACGGGGCGAGCTTCCCCTTACCCCGGCGAGCTCCGTTCCGAAAGACCGCTGGCAAATCCGACCTCAAGGCAAACGGGGTGGAGAGCATCGTCAGCGAGTTTGCCCTCCCGGATATTCAGAGGCGGTTCCGTATTCCGTTGGATATATTTATGTACGCCGCTGAGGAGAAAGAGCGAGCCGACCTCCCCCCTGCCGGACTTACAGCCATGAACTATCACACTCTGAAGGCCGGGCTCACCCTCCCCCTTCACCCTATCATCGGGCAGTTTCTGGCGGACACGGGCCTCGCCATTACACAACTTACTCCGAACGCATGGAGTAATCTGTTGGCAGCTCTGACCGTCTTCGGCCTCGAGGGCTATGAAAATCGGCTGAGTACGGCGGAGATCAGCGAGCTCTTCAATGTGATCCGACAAGCAAGGGAGGGGAAAGGATATTACTCTTTCCAAGCTCGCCCGGGGGGCAAATTCTTGGGCGACCTCCCCAATAAAATCCGGGACTGGAAGGAGCAGTTCTTCTTTATTGGGGGAGATTGACGAGCTTCTAATGGTCGTGGAGGGCACATCCCTACCCCCGAGACTTACGGGGAGGCGAGCTGTAGGTGGCATTCCTTAGCGTGTGTGTGTCGGATTAGATTACTGACCTAATCTATCTTTTTGCAGGTTTGAAGTGCCACAGGTCGAGCCACGGGAAGCCGGAGATTTCAATTGGCTTCGAGTTCGTGCGGACAGTGTGTTGTTTGCGAGAAAAGAAAGATCGCGAGATCGAACATTTGTGCCAACATCACTGTCGCAGGCTCGCCGGCCTCATCACCTCACCACACCACCTCGCTGCTCAAGGTTTTAATCTTTTTCCATTATGAAGTTTCCACAGCTCGCTGCCTCATACGTCGAGATAGCCGGATTTACTTATCATTTATCGTGCAGGTGTAGGTCCCGTCGCCGAGCTCCCACCCGTTGAAGTTCCTGAAGCCTACCACTTCTTAGCTCGGCAGCTGAGGATGGGTAAACCTCGTCCGGGAAGGGAAGGTATCCCCTCGGGGCCGTTTTGGACGCGACGAAGAAACTGGAGCTCGCCAAGGCCGCTGAAAAGGCTGGGGGCTCTGGCTCTCAGAGGACCTTGACGCCTCCCCCACCAAAGGAGAAGGTCGCCGGCCCAAAGAAAGGGGTGGGCCGAGGTTTGGACCCTGAACGGGGCACCCAGCCCCCTCCACTCCACCAAACGAGGCGAGCTCTCCACCGGGGAGATGGCTCACGTGTAAGTGAAGAAGAAGCTCGCCCCGCCAAGCGAGTTAGGACTGAGGGTGGCTCCGTCGAGCATAGCGGGCGAGGGGGCTCCGGATCAACCTAAGCAGGCTCAGGGCGAGCTCTAGTTACTCTACCTTCTTAGGCGCCTCCAACTCCTCAGAGCGCGCCCCCGCCGTCTCCCTACGGGGTCCCTATTCGGGATGATACCCTTCTCGGGCTCAACCCCGATAGGTTCGGGTAAGTGGGCGACCTCTTTTGAAGTTGGAAGCCATTGTGATTTTCATGATTTTTGCTAACTGATTCGAGCATGTGCAGGTATACTCCCGCCGAGCTCCCACAGCGACCTGAATATCTTCATACCGCCGAGCGGTGTAAGGCCCTGAGCTAGTTGAGAGACCTCCCGGATGGGTCAGCTCGCTGGATATTCACCGAGGTTCCCAAGTATCTCTCCGCCTCGGAGCTCGCCATGATAGAGAGGCAAAAGCCCGCCGATAAGGCGAGGTTGGCGATGCACTATGCTTGTGCAGCGATGGCCGCGGCCCAGCTCATCACCGATGAGATCACTGCCGCGGACAGAGCTCGCCACGACACGAAGAGGGCGCTCACCAAGGTGGGTGATGAGCGGAAAAAGGCCCTTGACGATCTTTCTAGGGCAGAAACTAAGGCGAAGGCCTCACTGGAGGCGGAGCGACTCGCCGTCAAAAAACCTGAGAAACTCCAAGCCGACCTTCGCCAGCAACAGGCCGAACTCGAGGAAGCTCGCCGGACACTTGCTACCCGGGACGAGGAGCTCGCCCTGACCCGGGTTGAGGTGGGGCTCCTTCGGGACCAGAGCCGGTGGAATTCAGAGGAGTGTCAGAAGTTAAAGGAAGAGGTCGCCGCCAAGGCCTTAGAGATCGTCGAGCTTAAGAGCCACTCCGATGTCGCCATCACACCTGAGGCATTGGAGCTCACCGAGGTGGTCGCCACTGACAAGGGCTTCGTGTTATGCTTTGCTGAAGTTATCCGCTCCTTCCAATGGGCGCGGATCAATAATGATAGTGAGTGGGAAGCCCTTGTCAGCGAGTTCGAAGACTGCTTGGAGAAGTCCACGATTCCCCCCGTCACGGAGCCAAACATCGGGGACCTTACGGGCTATGGGATCAATCTTGATGCTGCTCGTAAAAAATTCAACATCATCCAGACGAAGCAGGTCTTGACTGCCGACCTTGCCCAGGAGGTTGGGGATGCCGAGGGGAATGCTGGAGGCGAGGTCCTGCCAATGATGGAGCAGATACAGGAGGTCTGCGGGGACGCAATGATCAACATAAGCGAGCTCGACACTAGCGGACTCTCTGGGAACATCACTTCTGATGTCGAGCTTGCCATACCCATCAGCCAGGTCGCTCCTGTCCAAGAGGTCGCCGATCCCGAGGTCTAGGCCTGCTTTTCTTGCTTTCGTGGTTCTGTTTTAGTAGGTCGCCGGGTTGCGGAGCTCGCCCAGAAGGAGCTCCATTTTTGTAGCTTTTGCTTTTTGTTTTAAGTAGATTTAGCTTGCCGGAAACGTGCAGCTCGCCCAGAAGGAGCTTTTTGTAGTTCAAAGATGGCTAGTTGGTCGGCCTTTGTGGCCAGCACTGCTACTCATACTTAGGATTTTTTCAAGTATATTTTTGACTTAAAAATCTCTTAAGTATCTTTTGAATATAAGTCGAGCATTTTTTGTCCAACTCTTTCTCCTTGTGTCTTTGCGCTTTTACGTTATAATTTTCTAAATAACTCGTTTTTGTTTATTTTTCTGGTACATGATTGTTCGTCTTATTCTACTTTGAGAAGCGAATCGTTCGTTTTACGTCACTTACGACTACGAATTGTACCTCTATTTTGAGAGTGCGCATTCTTCGTCCTATGCCACTTAGGGCCGCGAATCGTCCGTCTTAGACCACTTAGGGCGGCGGACTGCACTTCGATTGATTCACGTTGGGCTATCGGGTTTCATGAACCTTGCCTTAGACGTTTTTTTGTCTTTTTCGTGAATTTTTCTAACTTATGGGAACAGGTGCTTAGCAACCCTTTGGGAAGGGTACCTTAGCGACCTTGGGCGCTTTGACCTTTGCCTTCGAGCTATTTTGATTACAACGCTCGGGACCTTGGTCCTTGCGCATTATGGATTTTCGAGTACGTGGGCAGGCCGGGTTTGGCGAGCTCTCTGGAGCGGTGGACGACCTGGTGCAGCTCGCCTGGTTGGAGAGCTGCACAGGTCCAAACACTTAGGAATTTTTCTGAATTTCTCTAACTTTTTATAGCAACATAATTTACAACGGTTGCCATCGACATTTCTGATGCAAACCCTCGACTAGTCTATTACAGGGTCCTAGTCTATTGGTAGAACTTTTTCAGGTGTGCCGCGCTCCAGGTGTATGACGAACCTTTGCCTTCTGCGTCTTCCAGATCATAAATACCGTTTGGCCAGGTTACGGTGACCCGGAACGGTCCTTCCCAGTTTGAACCGAATACACCTGGTGGGGTCATCAATTTCTTTTTCAACACCAGGTCTCCGACCTTGAATTTTCGGTCTCGGACATGAGAGTTGTAATACCTTTTAGCTCAACGCTTGTAGGTGGCGTTCTTCATTTCTAACGAAGCTCTGGTCTCTTCGATCAGGTCCTTCTCTACTGCCAGGGCTTCATCATTCTTTTCTTCATCATACCCCACCACCTTCCAAGTCTTGTTCCGGACCTCAACCGGGACTACGGCTTCAGTCCCGAAGGCTAGGGCGAACGGGGTCTCCCCGGTGCTGGCCCTATAGGAAGTTCTATAAGACCATAGGATCTCTGGAAGTTCATCTGCCCAGATCCCTTTTTTTTCCCCGAGGCGGAGCTTCAATATGTGTTTCAGAATCTTGTTCACTGCCTCGACCTGGCCGTTCGACTGGGGATGATATGGAGTTGAGTAGTTCTTCTTGATGTTCCATGAACTGCAGAAGTCCCTCAACTTCTGTCCGTCGAACTGTCTTCCGTTATCAGTGATGACCGACTGCGGGAGCCCAAATCTGCAGATCAGGTTTTTCCAAATGAAGCCGATCATCCTTTCCTGGGTTATAGTTGTGAGAGCTTCGGCCTCAGCCCACTTAGTGTAGTAGTCTACTGCTACAACAACAAACTTTACACCTCCTCTACCAGGTGGAAATGGGCCGATCAAGTCGATTCCCCATTTTGCGAAAGGCCATGGACTGAACACCGACTTCAGCTGGTTGGCTGGGGAGTGGATGTTAGGTGCGAAAAGTTGGCACTTTTGGCATCTTCGAGTGAAGCTGATGGCATCTTTGCGAAGAGTGGGCCAGTAATAGCCCTGCCTGATCGTCTTGTATGCTAATGCTTGCCCCCCCAGCGTGACTCCCACAAATCCCTTCGTGAATTTCTTCTAACACTTCGGACCCCTGCTTCCTAGTTAGACATTTGAGTAGGGGTCGAGAGAATCCACGTTTGTAGAGTTGGCCATCCAGCAGCGTATATCTGGCAGCTTGCTTTGCTAGTCGGCTAGCTTCCCAGGTGTCTACGGGGGTTGTTCCGTCTGTCAAATATTTTTGGATTGGAGTGCACCAATCTTCACCATCCTTGCTATCCTCCTGCCCCCCACTCGAAGTTTGATTTACCTTGTAATCGGACGTCGAGGGGTTTTTCCGTGTGGTGATCACAACCTCCGTGAATTTGGCTTCGCCATTGCTAGTAGCTAGCCGGGCTAGAGCATCTGCTTGTGTGTTTTCTAGCCGCGGTATGTGGTTGATGTAAACCTGCGTAAACATCGATATCAGATGCGCGGCTATCTTCTGGTAGGTCATCATCTGCTGGTCTTTTGCCTCATATTCCCCCCGGACTTGGGTTATTATTAGCTGGGAATCTCCAAAAACTTGAAGATTGGTTGCCCCCACAGCTAATGATAGCCTAAGTCCCGCTATCAATGCTTCATACTACGCCTCGTTGTTGGTTGCTCGAAAGTTGAACCGAATTGCGGAGGTGAAGACTTGTCTGTCTGGGCTGATCACGACCACGCCGGTGCCTGCTGCCACGCTGGTTGATGATCCGTCTACGTAGAGATGCCAAGGAGCTATACGCCCCCTCGTCGGATCTTGTGGGAAAGTTAGCTCGATGATGAAGTCGGCAAGTGGTTGTCCCTTGATCGCTGTTCGGGGTGCGTAGGTTATACCATATTGGCTGATCTCTAGTGACCATTTCAGCAGGCGTCCGGCGGTGTCTGGGCGCTGTAGTATTTGGCGTAGTGGGAACGTTGTCAGCACCTCTACCGGGTTGTCAAAGAAGTAGGGCCTCAATTTTCTAACACTCATCACCAGTGCATAAGCCAGCTTCTCTGTTGGGGTGTATCGCAACTCAGCTTCGTGTAGGACTTGGCTCATGTAGTACACTGGTAGGTGTGTTTTCGCCTCTTCTCGGACCAGGACGGAGCTGATGGCCACCTCCGATGCGGCTAGGTATAGATACATCTTCTCTCCAGGTATCGGCTTTGACATGACCTGCGTATCTGCCAGGTATGTTTTGATGTCTTCGAAGGCTCGTTGGCATTCACTTGTCCAGACGAAGTGGTTTTTGAGGTGGAGTTTGTTGGCTTTGGCCGCCTCTTTGTACCTCCGTGTGTTTGCCTTAATTGCCTCGAAGAACGGACGATTTCGGTCCCCGAACCTGGAGATGAATCTGTTCAGGGCTGCCATGCACCCAGTCAGCCTTTGAATTTTTTGGACAGAATCGGGTACACCCATCTCGATTATGCATTGGACCTGTGTTGGGTTAACCTCAATTCCACGCTGGCTAACTAGGTGCCCCAGGAACTTTCCGGAGTGTACGCCGAAGCTGGTCTTTTTAGGGTTTAACTTCATGTTGTAGTGGCGCAGTATGTCGAAGGTCTGTTTTAGGTGGTCCAGGTGGTCCTCCTTTCTCAGACTCTTGACAACTATGTCATCTACGTACACCTCCATGGATTCGCCAATGTGTTGGTCAAACATCTTGTTCACCAATCTTTGGTAGGTGGTTCCGGCGTTGATGAGTCCGTACGGCATCCTTTCCCAGTAATACATGTTCTTGTGGGTGTAGAACGCCGTATGTTCCTGGTCATCTGGGTGTAGAGCTATCTGGTGATAGCCCGCAAAAGCATCCATGAATGTCATCATCTCATGGCCTGAGGTGCTATCCACCAGCTGGTCGATGTGAGGCAGTGGGAAGTTGTCCTTCGGACATGCTTTATTCAGGTCCGTGAAGTCAATGCAGAGTCTCCACGTCCCATTATGTTTCTTCACCAGGACGGGGTTTGCAACCCACTGCGGACACAAAGCTTCCTTGATGAGCTTGTTGTCTAACAACTTCTCCACCTCAATAGTTAGGGCTGCGTACTTGTCTGGTCCGTACTTCCTCCACTTTTGGCGTACGGGTCTCCTCGTTGGATCTATGTTAAGTCTGTGGCAGGCATGTTCTAATGGAATCCCCTTCATATCTTCGTGGGACCAGGTAAACACGTCCAGGTTGGTCATTAAGAACAGCTCCATCCTCGACCGGTACGGTTCAGGTAACTTAGAACCAATGAAAAGTTCTAAGTCCCTTTCTGGGTCCACCGGGAGTGCCGTCAATTCTTCCATGGGGGTGGCTTTTCTCTTTTGACTTTTCCACCTCGGGTCGCTGATGAACTCATCCCACTCCTCTTGTGACATCTGCGCATGCTCGTGACCTATGCGCGGTTCGAGGTCATTGGGTTGGCTTTCAGCTTGGGCGGGCTCATCAGCTGTGAGCACCTCCGGTGGTTTGTCAACTTGGGATGGTGCGGTGACTTGGGGAGTTGGGTCAACGTCCATTGGTGTTGGTTCTTGACCTCCCGCAGGTCCCCCATCTTGGGCTTCATCAACCACCTCCATGGGAGCAGGTTGCTGCTCATGCGCAGGTACTGATCCCTGCGCAGGTCTCAACACTTGGGTTTCTTCCAAGTTCTCCAGTGGTGTCGGTTGTGTGTCTTGCACAGGTCCATTACCTTGGTTGATTTCTGACAAATCGCCTACCTCCATCATCTCAGTTTCGACCAAGATGACGTCTAGGATGTTTGGCTCGTCTGTAGGAATCTGTACGTCCTCTTCGAGGATGTGGACCTGTGTAACAGACTTCTTGACCTTGCTGTCTTTGATTTGGAGTAAACACTCTCGAGCCTTTTTCTGGTCACCTTTTATAGTTCCGGCACCTTTTGGAGTTGTGAATTTTAAACAGTAGTAGTAGGTCGAACACGCCAGTTTGAATTCATTAATAAATGGGCGGCCAAGGAACCCGTTGTAGGAGGCTGCTGGTCGACAACTAGGAAATCTATGAGCCTAGTCAGTCTCCTTTCGGGATCCTCAGCCGATACAAGCTGGACGCTCAACCTAACACTGCCTAGGGGGACGGTTACAGCTTCTCCGAACCCCACTATCCTAGCATTGCTAGGCTCCAAATACGACTCAAAACCACTTAAGGCATCTAAGGTGGATTTGAAGAGAATGTTGGTGAACGCGCCGGTGTCTACAAGTAGCCTGTGAACTCGGACGTTCATGATGTTGGCGGTTATCACCAACGAGTCGTTGTGGGGCATCAGTACCCCCTCTAGGTCCACTGAGGAAAATGTCAGCCCATCAGTAAGCTGTGAGACGGACCTGGGGCCGGAGCTGCCCTCCTGGACTTGGTTTATGGCCCGGATTTCGGCATTCCTCTTTCTCTTGGACATGGAGGATCCTCCGTCCTGGAGACCTCCGGCAGCTCCGATCTCCTCCTCTAGAACTAAGAGTTCCCGGGTAGGCCCCATGTTTTGCTGAGGCTGGGGAGGTGCCCTCCGTCTGTTGTGGGGACCAGGTTGGTCCGCTTCCTCCTCCTCATCATCGGAGGTAGCCCTCCTCTCGAACCTTGACCTTTTAGCTGGGGCCTTCTTCACAAACTCGGCCAGCTTTTCGTCCTCGTAAAATTTCCAGAGTTTTTTGAGGAGGTCTCGGCATTCGCTGGTGAAGTGGCCGATGGCCTGATAGTAGGCACATAATTTATTCGGGTTGAGCTTCGTGCGGTCCTGGCGGATCCGCCTTGGCTCTTCCAGCATGGCCTTACCCTTTACGGCAGTGAAGACGTGGTCAACGGAGACAGTGAGGACCTGATTGAGCTTTTCTTTGAGCTCGTCTCCCTCGCCAAAGGCCTTTAAGTTCCGGGGGGCTTTGTAGGTGCCCCCGGACTTCTTCCCGTAGGGCTTCCTCTCTTCGTGGGCACCAACTTCTTTCAGTAGTGCCTCCTGCATAGCCACGAACACCCCCGCCTTGTGACGGAATTCGCTGTAACTGTTGGGACATGCGAGGTGTATCTCCTTCCAGAGGTCGGTGCCCCTCCTGAGCCCGGCCATCGCTGCGACGACCTTGGTGTCCTCGCTCACCGGCTCGCCTTCTAATAGGATTTTGTCGAACCTTTCCAGGTACTGTTGGTCGGTCTCACTCTCGTCTTGATGGATGTTGGCGAGTCGGTGCTTCTGGGTAAGGTAGGATCTGAACTCAGAGAAGTGGGCCAGGAACTCCCGCGAGAGTTGGCCAAATGAGCAGATTGACCCTGGGGCAAGTGAAGAAAACCAGCGGTGAGCTCGATCCCCTAGGGTCAGCGGGAAGTTCCGGCACTGGGTGGAGTCGGTGGCGCCAACCGAAATTATGAAGTCCGCGTATTTGGCCAGGTGGACTTTCGGGTCAGATTCGCCCTCGTACGCGGCCATCACCGGGAACTGGATCTTCTTCTGCACTGGTGCACGGAGGATGGCAGGTGCCAATGGAGATGTGGGGATAGTTGTGGAGTCGGGTTCGCCAGACTTGGTTGCTACTTGAGCTTGTAAAACATATATTTTATAGTATGGGTACTAACTTATGTAGGTGAAATTAGAAAGCTAAGAAATTTACAGTTTAAAAGAAAAGTCTACACCTACAGAGTTGATGAACTTACAGCTGGACAAGACCTTGCTGCTGTAAAGTTGTTCCTACAGCTAGATTTGATTTTGTGATTAGGGTAATAATTGCATCTTATTTGGTGTATTCTAGCATGTTATTGAGTGATTTGTATGCATTATTGACCCTAATATGTTATATATTATGTTATTCACCCTTGTGTGGAAGAAAATTGCTTTTATAGATGAAAACGGGAAAAATTGAGGAGATTACGATGAGGAAGGCAAAATGATGTGATCCGAGCATTAAGGGAGGCTTAAATGATCATGAGAAAGACTCTAGGAAGCTTGAACGAGCAATTGGATCGAAATGAAAAAAGTTGAAATTGGACATTTGAGGTTGTGCTTTGATCGAGTGCCGGCTGACCTTTGCTCGAGCGCAACAAGCCCTTGCTCGAGCGAAAGTTCTCTGACCCAGCCCAAGGGGGTAAGCTCGACCAGCATTGATGGTGCGCTCGAGCTGGCTTGTTCGAGCGACTCCTAACTCCAGTTCGAGCGCCATGTCCGGTTTTGAGAAAATTAAGGGCGAATTCGTCTTTCCATCCATTTAATGAAGGACAAATGAGTCTTAACATTTTGAGCACTATAAATACCACTTGAATCAAATTTTGGAGGGGACTTCAATTATTTCATTAGTCCTTAGATTAGAGAGAGATTAGGGAAGTTACCAAGTGGGTTACATTTTAACTCATCATCTTCTTTTGTCAATTACTTTTGATCCGATCGTTGGATTTTCGATCCGTTCATTACAGTAGATTCTCCATGAGATTAGCTACATTTGTACGGTAGAATTTATCATTTCAAGCTCCGAATTAGAATTTAGCTTTTGATGGTATTTGGATTGTATTTCATGTTCATCCACAATTGGTAAACTTTCTTGTATCTTTGTTATTTTAGTCTTAATAATGATTGTAATTAGCTTAATGGTAGATTGTACTTCTCAATTAGCCATGGGCTAATTTCCTTTTGCATTGGATGTATGGAGATTATAGTATAGTTTAATTGCTTGTTATTCCCATGCATGTATGAGTTAACTTGATGTATTAATTATCTATTTTGATGATTGATTGAACTTTTGGTGTAAGCATTTGGATATTTTGAGCTTAATTGGGTTAGCAACATATGAGAATTGAGTTAATTCAGTGATGTTCATGATTGATAATTGTGCACACCAAGTGTTTATGTTATTGTTTCTATGTCAATGAGAATTGCTTAGAAAGCCAAGAACATATCAATTAGAGTGTTAGATGTTTAAGAGAGGTCTTGAGCATTTGATAGAGTCTTGTGGCTTGATTAGTACCTCTAGTGATACTTTTGCATGCTAGGAATGACAAGTTGTTAACTGAACCCATAATTGAAATACTCCAATGCACACTACCAACACTTGTTCATCTTGTCAAAGGTGATAGTTAGATATTTCGATTTCTTGCTAATAGTAGATAGAACCAAGACCTTGTCTTTACTTTTCTTAGTTAATCACCTTCTAAACATTCAATTCTTACTTATCGAACATATTTCCATGTGATAGATATTTTAACTTGGTCAATTGTCAAATACAACAACGTTCACATACACTTGCGTGATTGCACCCAATATTAGGCAAATAAATTTTTGGCATTGTTGCCGGGGAAATATTTCTTTGTTAAGCCTGATTTGTTTGTTTACTTATTTGAAATTGTGGGATTAATTGTGAACCTTTTGTAGGTATATGTGCACTAGAAGTCAAGGGGGAAGTCTAGTACCTCTTGATTTGGATATTGAATTGAATTTGCGAAAGAAATCGAAAAAAGAGAAAAGCTAGATAAAGAAAACATGGAGAATAAAGAGAATGAAGCAAGGAATAGGGAAGATGGTAATGAGGGAGGACAAGCAAGACCTCAAGGACATCAAGGGGATGATCACCTAGCTCATGGGGGAGGTCCTCTTCCCAACCCAAATCTACCCTATCAACCACCATTCCAACCACAAAACCCACCACTTAACCATCCATATCCACAACCATACCCAAACTATCCAATACATCAATCATACTACCCACCTCCACCACAAAACTACCCATATTATCCTTATTAACCACAACAACACTTTAGACCTCAAATAGCTCCTAATCATGATCCTAACCCACACAATGAGCCCTTCTTGAGAGACTACTTTGAACCAAGAGTGCGAGATTACTATGATGGGATACAGAGACCACCTATAGATGCCGAGAGGTTTGAGATGAGTTCAAACCTCTTAAGGATGTTGAAGGAGTCTCAATTCGATGGGACGGACGAAATGAAGGACCCAAATGCTCACTTGAGCAATTTTATGGAGATGTGCGACTCAGTGAAATACCAAGGCATGACCGATAAAGAAAAGAGGTTGAGATTCTTCACTTTTACTTTGAAGGGGAGAGAAAAGACTGTTGGGGAATTAAATGCGGATCTATTAGGGATTTAAGCTAAATACAAATTTAAGCCTACAATTAATATCATGATTTAAACATAATTAAATCAAATAATTGTATACCCAACAACTGGCTTTGCATGCAAAACATATGAACATATAATATCACGTAAAGCCCTAAACATGCGGAACTAAGGGATTTAGTGAATTATACCTCTTGGAGAAAAGGCAGTTTCTGAGACTAAAGACGTCCTTTGTTCCCTTGGTGAAAGGCACTTTTCTGAGAAAAAGGCGACTTGAATGAGTTTCTTGATTAACCCAAAAAGGTCTTCTCAAGTATTCCCTCGTCCTTGTTCATACACCCGATGGGAGGCCACACGAACAATCACAACACAAGGAAAAGAATAATTTTATTGTCCAAGAACTGGTAATTTTAAAAAATTACCTCAATAATCATGTGTGTCATGAAGTCTTGTATCATCTCATATTTATAGTGAGAATACAAGATCTTGAATCTCTTGAATATCTAATATTTCAAATCTTGATTATCATGAATATCAAATATTCTAATCTTGATAATCTTGAATACTAAATATTCAATTCTTGATATTCTCTTTCTTCATGTAATTTTCAAAAATATGATGTATATTTAATTCCATGAGATCTTGATTTTATTAGATATTCTTGTATTCAAGATACATATCTATTTTCCATAAAATCTCTCATTTATTTAATATACTCTTGCAATTTTTGAAAATAACACTTATTGGGCCCAAAATTAATTCTTTTATTTTAAACACCTTATTTATTGTTGGATATTTAATTGGGCTACTTGAGGGGCCATTAGGAGAATTAAGATTGGACCTCCTAATGGGCCTTGAATTGTAACATTGAGCCCAATGTCATTCAACCCATTAACATTAATCTCATTCCACTATAGGATTAATGTTGCACTATCCATCTTAGCCCATATTAAAATCATATGGCTCCCGGTCATTATTTCCCGTGTTTAAGATTCTCTTGTCCGTTATTTAATCAAGCCACTGAACGCTTTAATTAATTTAACATCTTAACCTTAGAGTAAGGACAACTCTTCTTTATCATCATACCAAAAACAAATTCCACTTGCAAGATTTAGTATGACGAACGTTTAGAGCCCACCAAGGGGACTAATCATGCAAGACTTTCCAAGCACACATTCCTCTGTATTAAATCTTTGCAACTGTCATGTTCTCAATGGCGTCACCCAAGATGCAAAGTATTGAGTCTTATTGACTCTCTACCCATAACAAAATAAAGTGACACGCACGGATCACACACAGTCCTATTTAAGGGACAGAGGTTTAGAAATAAATGACCACTGAGGTCTAATTCTTCATCCCATAAATCAGTACGGAAGAATTACCTCTCTGTAGGTCCTCTTCAATGCATCATCATGCACTAGTGCAATCCCTTGGTCAAGATAAGCCAATCTGGGATCTACACATCAACCGTTTACCAATGGGGTGTTCAAATCCCATCTAGGTTGTGAATTTAGTACTTGTTACAAGAAACTGATAATGTGATCTTGCTGTGAGTTATCCGGGGATCACCACATTTATCTATAGTGTAACTCGTACTATTATATTTGAACGGGTTGCAATAAATAAATAACATTCATATTTATCCAAAGCACAGTGATAAAAGATTTATTTCAGATAAAGCTCAAAGATTCAGTTTAGTTATACAAAGTAAAAGCATACTTTCTAGTATAACCTTAACAAAGACATGGATTCAAACCTTGAATCCGAAAGCTTCTACATGGGAAGAGTTGAACTCTCAATTTTTGAAGATATTCTACCCACCTTCAAAGATGCTCAAAGCAAGAGATGTTATAAAGAATTTCCATCAAAAGTTTAGAGAAACCATATCGGAGGCTTGGGAGCGTTATCAAGGGTTGCTATTATCTTGCCCTCATCATGGATTCAAGGAGGAAGATATCCTCCTAACTTTCACAATTGGATTGAATGAGAAGGATAAAAATTACCTGAATTCTTGTGCGGGTGGATCCGTGTGGACGAGGACCGGTTAGGCAAGTCAATGATATAATAGAGAACATAGCTACCAATGACTCATTTCAAAGCCAATCCAGTGCGGGGACAGGAGATAGAGTATCTTGATTGGAGGAGAACATGAAGAATGTCATGATGATTGTGTAGTGACACCAAGATCAAGAACCTCCTCCCATGCTAGTGAATGTTATTGAGGGAGCTTCTCAACCTATTAATCAAAGTCAAGTGGAAGAAGTGAGCAATATGGGAAGGCCTCAATACGATAACTCCTATCAACCAAACTCCTTTCAAAATAATCCTCGACCATATGTGGCTCCTCCTTTCCAACAAAAATATCAAGGTCATCAAGGTGCTCCTTACCAACCTCAACAAGGTAATCCTTCCTACAATCAAAACTTCAAGAGACATGATAACTTCTCCTACTCTAACCCTAAGGGGGCGATCCAATTACCACCTGGCTTGGATCCGGGTGCAAAACCGCCTAAGAATGAGGGGAAGACAAGTGTGGATGAAACTCGCTCACATTGTTAAACAATTGGAAGAGATGAGAATGGAGAATGTTAGGAAGCACGAGGAGATGAATCGTAAGTTTGATGATCTTTATAAGTCATAAAGGAACCAAATAAAGAGCTTGGAGTTCTAAATGGGACAATTGGCTAGTTCGTTGAGCCAACAAGTGAATAAAGGTAAGTTTCCTTCGACGACTGAGACTAACCCTCGTGATCATTGCAATGCTATTATCTCAAGAGTTGGAACTAGTTGTGATGGAGTAAGAAAGCTTACTATTGAGGAGATTCATGAAGAAATGGTTGAGGAAGTGTTATTAGATAAGGGGGTAGAGAAAGTAGTTATGAGAAGCGAGATAGCAATGGGGGTAGATGAAGAAAGGGTAGTGGAGAGTATGGGGGAAGAAGGAAAAGTGAAAGATAAGTTCCAGGTGGAACAAACAAATGTTGTGAGGAACAAAATGGATGAAAGGTTTAGGAAATTCTTAGAAGTGTTCAAAAAGCTTTACACGAACATTCCTTTTCATGAAGCAATTGAGCAAATGCCAAATTATACAAGGTTTTTGAAAGATCTAATGGCAAAGAGAAGAAGGATTAATGAGCCGGAAATGGTAAAGTTGACACAAGAGTGTAGTGATCTCATTCGATGACACCTTCTACAAAAGTTCAAAGATCTAGGAAGCTTCACATTGTCTTGCCAAATAGAAGGAAGTGAGAAGATGAAAGCTTTATGTGATTTGAGTGTTAGTGTGAATATGCCTCTCACTATTGCTCATAGATTAGGACTTTATGAGATGAAGCCTACTTCGATTGCCCAGAGCTCAGCACCCGAGAGATGGAGGATAGAAGATCTAAGAGGGATTTGAGAGTGTCAGATTGCAAAGCTATAATTGTTGAGGAGAGCTCAGAATCTGATGGCCCAGGAAGGCGCTCTCCTAATCTTTTCTTTGATGATGAGTTTGATGATCTTTTCCTTATGGCAAAAGACGAGGTATGTTCTTTTGCTTCCTCTCCTGATCACGCACCTGAGCTTAACTCAAATTCAGCGAGAGAGATTGACCTTCAGCTCTCCTTAGAGCAATTGATGGCTGATTTCTCAAGGCTGTAGGAGACTCATGTCCTCATTGTGGAGGAGAATATGAAGCTGAGTGCTGAAGAATTCTAGACTTATTGAGCTTGTGGCTCTATGGGACACTGATGATGCTCTTATCTCAGTGAGGTTGACTCAGGAGCTTCAATGCGTCAGGACTGAGTTAGCTGGAAGAGAGAGAGAGAGAGAGAGAGAGAGAGAGAGAGAGCCTCTCAAAGCTCCCTTACTGAGTCCTTAGCTCAGTAGGATAGGGATTTGGTCGCGCTCTAGGCCAAATATGATGATCTCTTCATCAGGCATGAGCACCTAAAAGTTCGAGAGGAGACCTTGACCAAAAATCTTGATACGATGAACCGATCAGCCCAAGCGGTTGAAAGGATCAATATCTATCAGAGCATTGATGGGTCTAAACAAGGGATAAGCTTCAATCCCTTGAAAACTTCTCAGGGTCAGTCTAGAGCTGCTTCAGGAAAGAACTCTAAGGTGGTGTTTGTCAAAGCCAAGTCTGGTGACAAAGGCAAGGGTATTGCTCACCAGGCTAGTGGCTTAGGGAAGGGCAAAGGGCCCACTGAACCTGTCAGGCAACTGGCTGGGACATCAAGGCCAAAAACTAAAGAAAAGGCTTAGGTGTCTCATCAGGCGCCATGAACTCAGGCCGGGTAGACCTCAGGCTCTGCCTAAGAATACTCAGGTCAGGGGACTTCAGGCAGGACACAAGACCTATCAGGCACGATCAACTCCTGAAAAGAGAAGGCCAAACCGGATAGCTCCTAAAGGTGTCAGGAATCTTGAGTTCCAAAACTCACAACTCATACCTCAAGTGCCTAGAGGTCAGAGAAGTGTAGGCCTTTCTCATCAGGCACCAAGACCCACTGCACCTAGGCCAAGGAGGAATAGGAGGCCAGTCCCCTAGAGAAAATCCAGGACCCCTGTGACTCAGGCTGACACCCAAACATCCTCCACTTCCAAGGCGCCCAGGAAGAAGAGAACTGTGTATGTTAATGTTTCAAGGAAACAGATCTACACTTCTGACGCTGTCAGAATTGTTAGGCAAATCTGGATCCCTAAGGGTACAACTAACACTATAGGACCCAACACTAGATGCGTACCTGAAGTCTGATTCTTTTCAGGTGACTGCGGGCTACAACAAGGAGAAGAAGGATCCAAAGAAAGCCGTCTGGTACTTAGATTCTAGATGCTCAAGACACATGACTAGCTTCAGAGATCTCCTTCAGAATTATGTAGCTCAGGAAGGCTCGCAGATAACCTTTGGTGATTACTCTAAGGGTTTCACCAGAGGGTTTGGTACTTCGGTTGTTGGCTCATTGCATGTGCACAATGTGTCCTATGTGGAAGGACTAAATATAACTTGCTCTCTGTCCGTCAGTTCTATGATAGAGGTTTTTGTGTAGAATTCCCAGCTAATATCTGTCTTGTTAAGGATAAATCTACACTACAAGTTTTATTTTCAGGAGTCAGGAGAGGCAACGTATATTTTACTGACTTTAAGAGCAGCTCTCATGAGACCTACTTAATTGTTAAAAGTTCCTCGGAACTCAGTTGGTTGTGGCATAAGCGCCTTAACTATTTGAACTTCAAGATTATTAACAAAATCTCATGATTTTCTCTTGTTGAAGGTTTACCTAATGAAGTTTTTAGCAATGACCATGTGTGTAGAGCCCGTCAGGAAGGCAAGCAGACCAAAGCTTCATTTAAGGAGAAAGAAGCCTTCCCTACTGACAGAGTACTTCAGCTTCTGCACATGGATTTATTTGGTCCCATTACTCTTGTCAGCATAAACGGTAGAAAATATACCATTTTTATTATTGGTGATTATTCCAGATACACATGGGTGACTTTCTTATTAAACAAGAACGAGACAAAGGTGAAGCTTCCTGAGTTACTCAGGAAACTGAGTACTGATCAGGATCAGAGCATAGTTAAGATTAGATCGGATAATGGGACTGGATTCATTAACTCCTATATCTGATTATTGTGATGCCAATGGCATTTCACGAAACTTCTGTGGCTAGAACTGCTCAGCAAAATGGAGTTCCTGAAAGAAGAAATCGTACCCTGTAGGAAGCTGCCAGGATCAAGTGTTTATGTAATTTTCATTAGAACGACGATTATGTGGCTATAATGACCTTGATCACACCAACAATAAGCTGGAATAAATCTCATTGAATAAGCAGGCAGGACGATATCACTATAAGCACGTCGTTATTTTACAAGAACTTCATTATAGAAATGAATTTCGTATTCTTTATTGGAATGAAATCATTTACATTATAAAGAAAATACAAGTTGCTGGATCGTCACCAGCCTACTTTATCATAAGCTGCTGGTTAGCAGTCTGCTTCGCTATAAGCTACTGAACAGCTGTCTGCTTCACTATAAGCTGCTGACTCGTCACCAGCTTACTTCACTAATAGCTGGTGACTCATAACAACTTTCTTCGATCTCGTTCTTTCTTCGTACTTTATCAATTCTTTTAGACACATCATGCGGGTTGTATGAGCATTGTCTTCCTGTGTTTCTATATACCTGTAAGTAGATGAATTGAAAAATATTTTGTAGCATTTCACCTTTTTTTGGAGATTCTTTGCGCTTTGCCACTGCTGAAACATGAAAGATATAGTTTCTTGGCTAGCACTTCCACTTAGTTGCTTTGTGACTTTCGATGTCGTATCGAAGCTTTCTTCTTTCATACTAATGGATGAAATTTAACCAGCCGAGATGCCATCATCTACTCTGGCCTAAGAATAAATTATTTCTATCGCTGTTGAAGGGGATGTGTCCTCATGTGTTTAGGCTTGTTTGCTTTAGCATTTTTGTCTCTTTTTCTGCGCGAAGAACTCTTGGTTGTATTAATTGATGTTGGAACTATTCTTGCTTCTTTTGATCATAACATGTATCTCAATTATGATAATCACAAGAAATGTTATTTTCTGTCTCTCTTCATGCGCTGTCTGTTATTTTATGGTGTTTCCCTCGTTTCGTTTGCATTTACAACATTTACGAGTAAAAAACATTCTTTATTAGGCCTTCCTCCTGGGATTTTCTTTTTTTATTCTAAAATCTGGAGTTTTTTTACCCTTGGAGTACTTTTGGCCTTTGTATCATTGGTGGCTTTTTTAGTTATGCTAATCCCATGTTTGGAGCATTTCTTGGTTTATATTACTATAATGCTCTATCTCAAGAGACACAATTTTTGACTTTGCATTTACAGGTTTGAGCATCATTTCAAGTAGCGTCATTTTCTTTGGTGATAAATGTTTTTAAAAACTATTCGTCTCTTGTATCTTATTAGGCTTAAATACCATTTCATGTCATTCTTAGAATTGAGATATTCATGTTATTCTTTATGCTATCCCAGGGTCAATTTGGCTAAAGCTTCTTTTGCTTGCTGCTTGCGATCATTATAATTTTGAGCTTTGCACTTCTTCATGATTTTGTGTATCAAGGTTTTCCCCCAGTGTAGTGTAAGGGTATCAATAGTTTTACGCTCACATTATTGTTAATCGAGTTATTTGTCTGAGTATTGAGCTGTCAGACTCAACTAAATGCACTTCAATAATTATCATCTCCTGCCCCCCATTCAACTGTTGATTATGATTTATGATCAAGAGTTGAATGATTTAAGATGAATTGCGTGTAAAGGTGGAATGAATCATGCTTTCGGAAGGATCAACGCTACGAAAGGTGCATTGCCAATATTGGTAGCATCGTCAATATAGGCGGAATGATCGTTGATATAAGAACAGGATAATATCCTTCAAGAAGGATCATAGTTTCAAGAAGGCGCATCGCCTATGTAGGCGGAATCATACCTCTGAGAGACGCATCACCTATGTAGGCGGAAGTCAATATAGGCTGGATGATCATTGCCTATAAAGACGGGATAATTAAGTCATCATCTATAAAGGCGAAATCATGCCTTTGGGAGGCGCATTTCTTGGCATCATCAATATAGGCGAAATGGTCATCGCCTATAAAGATGGGATAATCATGCCTTCGAAAAGGATCATCGCTTTGAGAAGGCGCATCGCCTATATAGGCAGAATCATACCTTCGGGAGGTGCATCGCCTATATAGGCGGCATCGTCAATATAGGCTGGATGATCATTGCTTATAAAGACGGGATAATCGTACCTTCAGGAAGGATTATCGCTTCGATAAGGCACATCGCCTATATAGGCAGAATCATACCTCTGGGAGGCGCATCGCCTATATAGGCGGCATCATCAATATAGGTTGGATGATCATTGCCTATAAAGACGGGATAATCGTGCCTTCAAGAAGGATTATCGCTTCAAGAAGGCGCATCACCTATATAGGTGGAATCATGCCTCTGGGAGGCGCATCGCCTATGTAGGCGGCATCGTCAATATAAGTTGGATGATCATTTCCTATAAAGACAGGATAATTGTGCCTTCAAGAAGGATTATCGCTTCGAGAAGGTGCATCGCCTATATAGGCAGAATCATGCCTCTGGGAGGCACATCGCCTATATAGGCGGCATTGTCAATATAGGCTGGATGATTATTGCCTATGAAGACTGGATAATCGTGCCTTCAAGAAGGATTATTGCTTCGAGAAGGCACATCACCTATATTGGCGGAATCATTCCTCCAGGAGGCATATCGCCTATGTAGGCGGCATCATCAATATAGGCTAGATAATCATCGCCTATAAAGACGGGATAACCATGCCTAAATGCATGTTGTTGGGGCAGTTCTCTTTTTGGGCAAATGCCTTGAGAACTTCAACTGGTGAAAATTTTCTGATATATCTGTGACTTTTCTTCCATAATACTTTAGGAAGAGTCAATCTCGTTCTGGTTTATATTGGGATCAAGGCCTTCTTCAAAATAATGTTGGTTTATATATCCTCTAGTGCGTGCCAGTTCCTCAAAATTGTTTGTCTGTGCCTGATATTTCTGATGGAATTAGCAACATATCTTCTTTATTAGGGTACCGACAGCTTGTGATGTGGATGGTTGCTTTGGAGTGAACAAAGGGATAAATGTGTCATCTTCCAAAGCATGGCTAGATAAGATGAAAACTCTATTAATCTAGAAATAGTTGGAGTTTTCTTCAAGAAATGTGATAGTTGGCGATCCTTTCAAATGAATGTGTGGGATCGGCTTGCCATTTGAAATAAATTCCATACACTTGCTGGTGTAGTATCCAATGTTGTGATGATATGCATAATATCTTTGCAGGCGAAACCATCATGCTGGAAGGCATGCATTAGAATAGGGATTAAGACCCTTCTTAATTTGATATTGGTATTTCTGGCTCGTTCATGCCTTGTTTGATATTGGTATTGGTATTTCTGGTTTGTTCATGCTTTACTCTTCTGTTCTCTCGTCTTGCGATTTGATTTTCATTGGTTTCGCCTTATCTTGCAAGGTGTCCAATGTTTTGAGTCTTAAACTTGAGCATTTTGCATGATCCTGCATTATAGGAATTTTGCATCTGATAATAGTATATAGGGTAGGTTATTTTCGCATTTATCTTGTACAAAAGGAGAGATAGCTTCATGCCCTTTTGCACAAGATATATACATATATATGTTACGTAAACATTCCCGATATCAGAGTTGATGAATTAGGTAACTTGCGGCCTTCTTTTTTCGGATTTTCTTTATAATTCATAAAATTTCTGCAATTGCTGCAACATGTCTCAGAATTCGTCAGTGTTGTGTTCGAGCTCTGATAAAACTCCGGTAGTATGTGCAATAGTTGTTGGGATTCATCTTGCTTCTATCTTGTTTGATCTTTCAAGGAATGTTGAGTGTTTGATTCAGTTCTTCCTTGAAAATTTCTTCGTCGAATTCTTTTCTGCCCCCAATCTCTTTATCTTTCTCCGTGTAATGCTTCTTGTACAACAATAAATATTCTTGCATGACTCTTGAATTTGAAATAGGCCTTGGGTTATGTAAGTTGTATCCTTTTCCAGAGTTTGGTCCATTTCTTCAGTCCAGTCATCACGAATATTATTTTTGCATCTTCACTTACTGGCTTGCTTTCAAATAATATTTTATCGATCCGATTCTTCATCACCCACTGATATGAATAATCATTCCATGTGAGTGGAAAATTTTTGTGTTGACTTGCGTTGGATGCCCCCATTGATATCATATAACTTGAGATTTGTAGTTTTGGGGTCTGGTTTTCCTTCATACAACTTTGTTATCGGATACTGAACTTCCTTTTGAACAAGTGCTCCAAGAATTATTGATAAGAGATGTGATGTCGGCAATTATGAGCTTATGTTGTCCTCTGAATAAGTTGATAACTTTGCTTGGGGTCTTCGATTACTCTTTTCATCTTTAGAGGATATATTCTCGGGAAGCTGTTCATGATCTAATCGTCTTAAGCAAGAGGATTCACGCAGTCCTTCGCTTTGAATAGATGCTCCAGATTCTCTTTGCGAACTATTTGCTCTAGGAGGATCTAGTTTCTCTATCATCGGTTTCTTTAATCTGTCTTGGATGGTTCGTCGTTCTCGAATGTCACTTCATGATGAGTTGTGTATTAATTCCTCCGTGCTCTTCGATTGTATTTATTTTCTTTCATCTACTTTAGAAATAAGGGCTGGAACTTTTGATATGGAGCTTTATGTATTTCTTCTTGATTTACACTTTTTGTTGCTTTCGACGAATGAATAATTCGCTGGACCTTTAGAGTTGTAATCTTCCTTGTTGATTTGCTACTCGAGCTTGCAAGTGACGTTGTTTAAATTTGCCACTTCAAGTAGAAAATATGCCGATAATACGCTAGTGATCAATTTGAGGGCTGGTAGATAATTTATCGTCGACAAGCTTGATAACATGCGATCAGTAGTAATGGGCGGACTATTAATTGAAGTTAGTGGCCTTATTTTTAGATTGTTCGAGACATAAGGAATCTTCGCGGGCAAGACTGCTAATTTTTTTGTTCTTCTTGAGTCGCAAATAACTTTAGTAAATATGGCTACTAATTTTCTTTGTGTTTCCAATTTATCTTCAAGGCTTCTTGGTGACCATTATGAAAACAAGTCAATAACATCTTTGTAATTTATTCTTCTTGTCACGTTATTTGAGTTGGCAAGTAGTAAACAATTCTGAGGTTGCGAGCCGCTAACTTTTAATTTGCTCTGAATTTTTCCAGTTGCAGATGAAGGTCTTCAAAGATGATTGATAATTTTTCAGGAGATATGTCGATTATTTCTTTGCCATCAAATTCATTCTTTGGTATGCAACTGGAATTAATCTTACCAACAATTTTATGTCACCAATAAATTTTATCCGTTAGGTCATCAACTTCTCACTTCTTCTTCTTCTTCTTCTTATTCTTCTTCTTCTTCTTCTTCTTCTTCTTCTTCTTCTTCTTCTTCTTCTCGGCACATTCGTTCTCTTTCATCAATTTGAGGAGTATAAGCTGGAGCTCTTGATGTGGCTTGTTCAGAATTGTGACCTTGCGATATGGCTCTTTAATATTATTGCTACGTCGCTTGAGCTAGCGGGTAGAAAATAACTCTGAGGTTGCGTTTAATCTTGCAATCAGGCCAATAACTTTGAATTTCAGGAGCTATAAGTTGTCTTCAATTGGCAAGGACAATAACTTCTGAGATTAATTCTTGAGCTATAATAGGAGTTAATCAACAAAGTCACCAATTTTCTATACTTCTTGGACTGTAACTGATCTCCGTTGCAAGGGCTTTGATTCTTTATTTTAATTGCTTCAGCAAGCATTTTTTCTTCTCTCGTTGCATCACTTGAATTAATTGTTTTAGCAAGCAATTTTTATTTCTCGGGAATTTAATTGCTTTAAGAAACATTTTTTTCCTCTGGGAATTTAATTACTTTAAGAAGCAATTTTTTCCTCTGGGAATTTAATTGCTTTAAGCAACTTTTTCCTCTGGAAATTTAATTGCTTTAAGAAGAAATTTTTCCTCTTGGAATTTAATTGCTTTAAGAAGCAATTTTTATTATAAAAAATTTTATTCCCTCGAATTAATCTTGCAAATAATTTAATTTTGAATTTGCAAAATTAATTTTTTTGGGATAGGCCAATAATTATTAGATTTAATTTTGCCCAAAATAAATTTGTTGGCCCAATATTTAATTTAACTTGGTCCAACAAGTTGAGATAATTAGACTCCCAGGATTAATGTAATCTTGTTGGCCCAATCGGATTATCAAACTGCAAAAATAAGTATTCAATATACGCGACAATGTAACCAGATCACGGGCCTGCAGCGGGTGCCATCAAATCCCCTGCGTGAACAAATTGGATCTAGCTCTAGCCCCTAAGGGTCCATTTGGTTCGCGGGACTTAATAGATTAATTGAGATTGGATTAAATGG
Organism: Prunella vulgaris; assembly: GCA_026898435.1. NCBI lineage: Eukaryota > Viridiplantae > Streptophyta > Magnoliopsida > Lamiales > Lamiaceae > Prunella > Prunella vulgaris. The sequence goes on from JAPKLY010000256.1 coordinate 543,911, forward strand.
GATTGGATTAGTTTGGATTGGATTATGTAAAATTATTATGTTTGGATTGTAGGATATGAGTTGGACTAAGTAATTTTTTTTTTTGTTTGGCCAACAGGATTAAGTGGAATACATATAGAAAATATCAATTTTACCCTCACATATTATGCAAAATTACTTAAACTATAATCTAAATCTAATTCAAATCTAAAAATAAAACTCAAACCCGCCTGCAACCTCTGAAACTAGAATCCGATCCACGTCGCCGTCGCGAAGGAGTCGCGCCGCAAATCTCCGCTGGACTCTGCAAGGAACAGCCACACTCACAACTTCAAACGTGGAAACATCGCCTCAATCACCATTGAAGTCACCTACTCTGCAACCTTTGCCCTGTTCTCAGTTGAAGCGCCGCCGCATCTTCGGCGATCCAACTGATTTCACCACCGCATTCGCACATACCTGTTCGTCGTACTCTGTCGTACAAATCGCACAGCCGCCTCACCATACCTTCACCGGAGTCCCACCTCTGCAAGTCCCTACTTGAAAATGCCATTGTCGAAAATGGAAGACCGGAACACAATCGCCGCCCGACACCACAGCAACCGGAAGCCCCTTGCCACCGAGTATCATCCGAGAAACCATGCGTCGATTGAGAGGGGATGACGGTAGTGCAGACGCAAGATCAGCGACTGGCGACGACGGTTGTGTTTGGGCAGATGGGGAGTTGAGGTGCTCGGTTGCGGCGTTCGGACGGTGGTCGTCGAAAGCAGGCAGTGGTGCGATTAGATTTCGGCGGCGAGAAAGATGAGATTTGGTGTGTTCTTCCACTAGGGTTTCATATTGAAGATTTTAATTTAGTGCATTTGATTTGTGAAATATTGATATAGAATGATGTTAAAATAGTATTATATCAAAGCAGATTGAGGGTAAATAAGTAATTCTATGGGTTGGACTAAATAGTCACACCTAATTGTTGGGATCATTTAATCCCTTACCGCAAGGATTGATCAGGATTTGGTCCCGGGCCAAAAAATAGTCCTGGGCCTAAGTCCTGCAAACCAAATATAATATTAGGTGGGACTAGGGGTTTAGTCCACTCTAGTCCCACATACCAAATGCACCCCAATAGAAAATTTGCGATTGAAGCTTCGTAAGCCAGACTAGCTGATGACGAGCAGTGCTTGAATCCCAGGTGCAAACGACGAGAGACAAACTTGGGTGATGAGGTCTTAAGGTCCATCGAGCGATGACAGGTCTATGCCGCAAACAATTACACACTAACCAGGTGTGAATCCATTTTGAATCGGTCAGACCATTAAGGTAACGGGTAGGCAGTTAACTGCGACTAACTATAAGCACTTTTGCACCTTGTGTCTTAAATAAATTATAGCTTCAAAATCAGCGACCAATTATATAAGTTGCGGTAAGTAATTGAAATTGGGTACTCATGCGAACAATTTTGCGGACGTGAGTAGCGATCGTGGGCAAAAATTGATGCGCGAACAAATTTAATTACTTTGGATAGAGCGAACGGCTCTCATGGTGAACAAATATGTGTATGAGCATCCTATTTGGGCAATGAATAGTTTTCAACGATCAATTCATCACGGACGAAGAACTCTTTATGAAATAATTCTCAGGTGGCCAGCTCTAAGGACGAATAACTCTCTTTAGCTTTTAGGCGAGCAAGTCTACAAGTGAGTGTCTCGTGTTCACGGAGAATTCCTTCCGCGACGAACAACTAGTATGTGCAACCAATTTCCTTGGGCGGCGAACAGCTCACAAGGTGAACAGGTCATTGGGAGAACAAGTGCATGAGGGAGGCGGCCAGCTCCTTTTATGAGCAACATCTCAGTTGACGAACAACTAGCGTGCGGCGAACAACTCCTTGTGGGTGATCAGCTTCGTTCAGCGACGGCGAACAACTCTCATGTTGCGAACACCTCTCAATCTACGCGGGACTAGATAAGGGACCCAATTGTCAGTGAGATTTCAAAAATGGTGCTTCTATGTATTGGTTCATTAGGACGGTGGTTGAGGTCTGAATCTTAAAAAGGCCAAGTCAGAATAATCTTTGTTACTTTCACACGATGGCTTCAACTTCACTGCTGTTGTAGATCGGGACTGCTGAGCAATGATTTCCAACGGCTGTGATGACATGACGACAGATGTCTTATGGCTTCAATTAGGCTTCGATCCTTTGACAAATTGGAATTGACGATGGTTTGAGTTAGTTGCAGTGGCAAGTATGAAATGATTTCATTGATTTCGACTGGAATTGACATGACGACTTCAAACCGTTCTTCAAGTACGGCGGTGGCTTCCCCAATAAATTCAGACGAAGACTTTAAAGTGGCAGCAGTTCTGGGCTCTTCTTCTCTGGTATTAATTCCGGGATGGGATCAGCCTCCATCACCTTTTGAGCATCGAGTTGGCCTGATTGTGTGCGTGTAAACTATTTCTTGACTTTTCCATCATTGTAAACATCAACTTTTCTATAGTACCACTATAACCATCGGACTTCCAATGTTCTTTCAAAATGAAGGTTCGATCCTCCTAGCGCCAAACTGTAGATGTAATTATCATTAGAATGACGATTATGTGGCTATAATGACCTTGATTACACCAACAATATGCTGGAATAAATCTCGTTGAATAAGCAGGTAGGACGATATCACAATAAGCACATCGTTATTTTACGAGAACTTCGTTATAGAAATGAATTTCGTATCCTTTATTGGAATAAAATCGTTTACATTATATAGGAAATACAAGCTGCTGGATTGTCACCAGCCTACTTCATCATAAATTGCTGGTCAGTAGTCTGCTTCAGTATAAGCTGCTAACTCGTCACGAGCTTGCTTCACTAATAGTTGGTGACTCATCACAGCTTTCTTCAATCTCGTTCTTTCTTTGTGCTTGATCAATTCTTTTAGACACGTTAATCCAGACTTGATTAATTACTTTTTTAAGCACGCACATCAACTATTTCATCAACACCATGTTGGCGGAGTCAGCACTGCCCAAGAAGTATTGGGCTGAGGCGATCAAAACTGCCTGCTACACTCAGAATCGCTCCATTCTGAACTAGCAACATGCTCAGACCCCCCCCCCACGAAACGTGGAACAAAAGAAAGCCTCTTATTTCTTATTTCCATATCTTTGGTTGCAAGTGTTTCATCCTGAACAATGGGAAAGATCAGTTGAAGGCCTTTCACAACAAATCTGATGAGGGGATATTCTTAGGATATTCCTCAATCAGTAAAGCTTTCAGGGTGTACAACTGTCGGACTCTTGTTGAGAAGAAAACACAAAATGTTGTGTTTGCTGAGTCTACTACTGAGCATAGGAAGCAGGATCTGAGTCCTGACACTGAGGAGGTTACCAGGAGGGTAACCAGACTGAGCCTGAAGAAGAATCTTGAACCCAAGATCAAACATGTACATGCACCCATGGGATGGGATTATGATGATGAGGATTAGGACAACGTTCAGGCCAATTCCCAGGATGATGCCACCCCAAGGAATGTTGAGTCTCAGATGGATGATCAGACTCAACCTGAGGTAAAGACTATCAGTGATGCTGCGGTCTCACATGAGACAGTTACTGAGTCCAACACTCAAGGGGGAACCAATGTCTTTAACACTGAGAACCCTTCAGGAAATGACTCAGTTTGTTAACATTTCAGGCGAGAGAAAGTTTAGGAACTGCTCCAGGTCGGAGGACATGGATGGTAGATCACTCAGTAGACAACATCATTGGAGATGTGACTTAGGGAGTCATGACAAGAAGGTTCCATGACGAGAGCATTTTGTTATGTTATTTCTTATTTGAGCAGGAACCAAAGAACATTGAAGAAGCTCTTGCTGACTCTAATTGGATCTTAGCCATGCAAGAGGAACTCAATCAGTTTGAGAGGAATCAGGGTTGGGAGGTAGTAGATAGACCTAGACGTCAACATGTTATCGGCACCAAGTGGATTTTCAAGAATAAGAGGGATGCACAGAATATTGTTATCGGGAACAAGGCCAGACTGGTGGCTAAGGGATATTCTCAGTCTGAAGGAATAGACTATGATGAGACATTTGCCCAAGTAGCTAGATTGGAAGCAATCAGATTGTTTCTGGCATATGCAACTCACAAGAAATTCAAGGTGTATCAAATGGATGTCAAGAATGCCTTTCTGAACGGTGTACTGAATGAGAAAGTCTATATGGAGCAACCTCCAGATTTTGAGGTTGGAGACAAGGTATACCACCTGAAGAACGCTCTCAATGGACTTAAGCAGGCTCATAGAGCCTGGTATGATATACTTTCCCAATTCCTGATAGACCACGGGTTCGTGAAAGGAACATTGAGTAAAACTCTATTCAGGATTACTTAAGGTGAGGACATTCTTTTGGTTCAGATTTATGTGGATGACATAATATTTGGATCACCAAATCCAAAGGTATGTGAGAAATTCTCTAAGCAGATGATTGGAAAATTTGAGATGTCTATGATGGGAGAGATGAATTTCTTTCTTAGTTTACAAGTAAAGCAATCAGACTCAGAAATCTTTATCAACCAGGTGAAATACACTAAGGAGTTGATTCAGAAGTTCACTTCTCAGTCCAGCAAGGTTTCCAGGATTTTGATGAATACTAATGAGAGGCTGGATCCTGACAAGGATGGGATCTCAGTAAACCAGACTTAGTATAGAGCATTGATTGGATCTCTATTGTACCTGACTGCGAGTAGGCCTGATATTACTTATGCAGTTGGTATGTGTGCTAGATTTCAGTCAGATCCTAAGAAGAGTTATCTTGAGAATGCCAAAAAGATACTGAAATATCTTAAGGGAACTATCAACTTAGGACTATGGTATCCTTCAGATGACAACCTAGAACTGACAGGTTACTCAAATGCAGATTATGGAGGTTGTAGGATTGATAGGAAATCAACTGCAGACACATATCAGTTTCTAGGGAGCAAACTGGTCTCTTGGTTTTCTAAGAAGCAAATCGGTGTTGCAACTTCCACTACTGGCTGCTGGTAGTTGTTGTGCCCAGATTGTAACACTCGTACACTCAATCACCATAGATAATAAAATTTATATAAGTTATTGTTATTGTTGTTGTTATTGTTGTTATTATTATTATTATTATTATTATTATTATTATTATTATTATTATTATTATTGTTATTGTTTCTATTGTTATGAATAATATTTATAAG
>JAPKLY010000256.1:549206-572802 GCA_026898435.1 Prunella vulgaris
ACTGGGAGTTTTTTCCCCTAAACTTCATTAGTTCCATTATCTTAATTCTCTCTATTAATTTTATTAATTTAATTATTAAAGAATATTACCTTAAAACTTCTTTTTAAAATAATATATTATATAATATGTATATATAGATCCCACTAACATTTGTAATCTCACGAAACTTGGGAGCCAAAGCTTTGACTTGGTTTCTAATTATTTTACCATATTATAAAAAAAAAGGAAGTAAGAGATTAACATGCATTTCAAATCTTATCCCTTACGTCCTTATCCTAATTATCTTTCTTTCTTATCTCTGGCTGCCCTCAAAAGCAAAAATATTTGGAAAAATATCTCTCTCTCTTCAGCATACTTTTAAAAAAAATCAGCTTCCACCATATTACTTCATCATCGTCCGTTCCATTGGAAACTTATAATTGCAAATTATTTCCACTGTTTCGTAGTGATTAGGGTCTTAATTGCATGTTTTTGCATCCATTTCTTTATTGTTTTGATGTCCTTATGTTCATATTTGACCCTAAAATGCTATACTTTGTGCATTTAACCATTTTTGGCTAGAAAGTTGTGTTTTGTAGTGAAAACGAGCAAAAATTGGCAAGAGACGAGTAAGTTCGTAAAAGTCCAGAAATTGTGAGTTGATCCAATGGAGGCAAATGATATACTATGTCGAAGAGTTCGAAGAGAGGGTCGCAACGGAAAAAGAATCGAGTCAATCGGAGCTCTAGAACTCAAGATATGAAGAAAACGAGGAAGTCGAGGATCGATCGGACAAGTCGAGGCCGAGCTCGAGCGCAGCCAGGCCAGATTCGTGTGACCATGAGCCTGCACATGTGCGACACACCTCTGGTTCGGGCGATGAAGGCTCGCACGAGTGCTGACATGAGCCTGCACTCGTGCGAGGTGGCTTTGGTTCGGGTGAGATCAAGCCACACGAGTGCTCACACGAGCCAGACTCGTGTGGTCGTGTGCATGGACTCGTGCGATGGTTCGGATGGTCCCAATTTCGAGGGTAGTTTCGTCTTTTCGTGCGTTTAATGAAGGGCATTTTGGACCAAGCATTGTGAGCACTATAAATACTTCAAGGATCAGATTCTCAAGGCATAATCCAAGTCACATTAGTTCATAATCATAGTGAGATTCTTAGATTAGAGAGAGAGATGTAGTTACTTGTGGGTTTCTTAAGATTTCTTCTCACAAATTCTTAGATAACTTTTGATCTACCGCTTTGATCGTTGATCCGTTAATTCCTGCATTCTCGTCTGGTCTAAGGCTGCATTCTCACCGATTGAATTTCAATTTCCATTGTCGGATTGCTAGTTAGCATTTTAGAGGTAAATTGTATCTTTCCAATTTTCATTGTAATAGGTAATTCTCATTACATTTCTTGCTTAATGATGATTGTTTCTAGCTTAATTGTTCTCATGTTTACTCAATTAGCCATGAGCTAATTCCTTTATGTGTTAGTGTATGATTCCTATGGAGTAGTGTAGTGATATGTTGATCTTTTGAATGCTTTGAGTTGTTGTATGATCAAATCTCTACATTGATGGATTGTATGAATGCTTGCATGTGTAGATGATAATTAGGGCCATTAGGGAGTTAGTCTCTTGCGAAAGTAGAGCTATTTTCCTAAACTTTCTTGTATTAAGGCCAATGCATATCAAGTGTTTGATTAAATTCCTAAGATAGTGAGAATTATCTATAGTGAATTAGATGAAAAATTAGAGGCTTTGATAGGTCATTAGGGAAACCTTTTGCATGTTGGAGTGGCTTGCCATTGATTATACACAATCTCATTGCATGATAAAGTGATGCATCACTACATGAAACATAGGATAGTACACTAGCACATATCCCTCACATTTGCTCACTTTGAAACCCAAGGTGATAGGTAGTTTACTTCTTTGACGCATTAGTAGACGATAGATACCTTTCCCCTTTATTGCTTTGTTAGCTAGCCAATTGAAACAACGAATTTTCCTTACAAGTCCCCGTCTCCTTTGGGTTCGATATATATTAAAACTTGGTCAAGCTTACCACGCTAATAGCGAACACGTACACTTGCGTGAGGACTCATTTACACCGAACAAGTTTTTGGCGCAGTTGCCGGGGAAACGATCACTTTGTTAGGCTTGTATTGATGTTTACTTTGTTTTTTCTTTGTTTCTTTGTGTGTTCTTAATCATGCTTGGTGAGTGTTGATACTTGCTTATTTTTGTAGGAGTGAACTTACTTGAAGATGGACGGATTCAACCATTACTCGTATCCTCCACAATACACATACTCTCCTCAACCATACACATATCAACCTCATCATTATTCACCATCTCCATATCAACCACCACCTCGACAATCATATCCTTATTTTCCTCAACCTTATCCATATTCCTATCCATATTCCTATCCTTACCCCTATCAAGATTCACACTCCTACACTCATCCTTCTCCTAAACCTTTGCACAAAGAAGGGGATGTAGTGAAAGTAAAAGAACAAGAGAAAGAAGAAGATCAACCAAAAGAAGACGTATATGATCAAATTGATCGATTTTTTGAAGAGAATAAAGATTTGAATGATGAAGACTTCAAGATAATCTTGCACTATAATGATAAAGGATCTTATGATCCTTCTTCTTTCACTATTCATTCTATATCTTTTGACAAAGAAATTTATGACTCTACTTCTTGTGTTAAAATTGATAGGAATCAAGTAGAAGACGAAGGAGAAAAAGAAGGGGAGGATGAGAAAGAGGACCAAATTGTGGTGAAAAGGATAGAGGTCATTCAACTTGTCGAAGAAGAGGAAGAGGAATGTCCACTCATGGACATGAGCAAGATCGAAGACGAACATCAAGATAAAGAGGAAGAGGAGCCTTTAAGTGAAATGAGCATTTCTTTACCCTTGGACTCTTCTACTATAGCTTATGTTGTTAATATTGTTTATATTGATTTTGTCTTCCCTCTTGATATAGTTGATAATAAGATTGAGTTGAGAGTATTTTTGAATATTTTTGAAAGTCGGAAAAGGGGGTGGATAGGAATGATGAGGAAAGAAGAGGTGAATAAATGTGCTTATAAGATTAAATTGATAAGGAAATTGGGGGTGTGGGGTAGAAATCCTACTTGTTTCCTTGATCATGATGCTTTGATATTGTTGTATAATGGGAGGAATGCCAATTATCCTTGGCCATTTAGCTAACATTGGTGTCGTCCGGCTAGGGGACGTTAAATCCAAGCGCTAGGTGGGAGGCAACCCACCCTTATATCCTTTTGATATCCCTTGTTAGTTAGATTTTTGTTTTGTTTTCATGATTTTGGATTTGGAAGTAAGTTGTGTTATTTCACTCTTGATTGTTACTTGTGCTTAATAGGTAGTTTGGGGGAGTTTATATTGAATTGGTAGGATAGGTGTTGGATAGTGTTGTGCATGATTATATTTGGATGTGTGCTTAAATTGCTTAATATGAGCCATATTCATCATTCCGTTCCAAACTTTTAGGATTTACAATCCGAAAAAGTTTGGGGGGGGTATGATCATTCTTCATATGGGCTTTAGTGATCATAATTGTTGATGTTTGTTTTGGTTAGAAATGATTTGAAGAGGTGTAGAAAAATTAATTTCGGAATTGTGGAAAAATGGCTCCGACCGAGCCCCATTACACTGGCCACCGAGCTCCGGCCTACTGGCGTCCGAGCTTTTCGCTACGACTCATATATTTAATTCCCGCTCGGTTGGTAGGCATTGTTCACGTCCGAGCGGCTGCCTTCAGGCGTCCGAGTGGCTGCCTTCAGGCGTCCGAGCAAGCTCTGGGCACGTGGTCGAGCGGCAGCCCTGGGGTACGTTTTCTTGACCATTTTTCTTATTTTGACCACACTTTCTTATTACATCATTGTACACCTTATTCCACACACAAACACACACATTTTACACCATATTTTTGCACACACATTATTCCAAAAATACAAGAGGAGGAGAGGAAATTCTTCGAACTCAAACTCTACATTTCTACTCTTTACCTCCTTCCAAAGGTATGTTTGCTATACTCCCTTCTTACTAATGCTTGTTTTCTTGCTTCCTTTTCCTCATTTTAGTTTGTTCTTGTGTGATTGCTTGTTTAGATTGTAGTTGGATTAGGATTGCGATGTTGAGCTTAATTGTTGATTCTTGTTGTATTTTCTTTGTCTTGAGCATTGCATCTTTCTTCACTCTTTGCCAAACTTTTTAGACCTATGGTCCAAAAAAGTTTGGGGAGTGTCTCTTGGTATTTGTTCTTGTGATGGATTATTGATGAATTTGATCTTAGGATTTATGATGCTTTTATTGATTGTGCTTAATTCTTGTGCATTGCTTGATATTGTCTCCACTTCTTGGGCAAACTTTTTAGACCTATGGTCCAAAAAAGTTTGAAGGGGTGTGATCGTTTTGCCATTCTCTGCGCAATGCTATTATCATGATGATTTTTAGTGCTTCTATGATGTTTTAGACCATATGCTAGGATTAGGCCTTGTTTTGCTTGTTATTTTTGGCCATATTGTTGTTTGCTTTGAGTAGTGAATGCATGAGATATGTTTATTGTTGAATGGATGAGTTGAAAGTCGTGATTAGTGTAGTGGATTTATTGCTTGATTCTTGTTCTATCTTAGATACTTTTGATTTCATGATTCTTGAGATTTCATTGATATGAACATTTTTTATATGATATGAGTCTTGATGCATGCATGTTACGTGAGTTGATAATTTGATTTACTTGTGATATTTAATTGTGACTAAGGGAATCCCATTGAGCTAGTTGGTTGCTTACCCCAAATTATTTAACATTTTGCAGATTAAAGGGGGAGCGGTGGAGCATTGGTGGAATTACCTGTTTGCAGTTGTGTATTAAATTTCGATAAATTGGTTTATAATGTTTTCTAATATACTACGATGTTAAGTTTTAGATAACAGTTTTTAGTATTATGAGTCGCAACGCATAGATAATATGAGTATGTGCTTATTACTTTAACTAAGACAGAATATACTATCTTTTGGTATAAATAATCTAAGTACTAATGTATTTTACTTTTATAATAATTATTTCCGAGGCAAATTTCAAAATAAATACATTTATTTAATTTATCTTATTGTTGTTTGAGTGTGTTTATATATATTTTAGTCTACAAAAGCTTTATGAAAATAGGAATGCGACAGTGTGGTATCAGAGCCGGTCTACGTTCTTGTATACTTGAAAAAAATGTATATGTATTATATATCCTTTAGAGTCTTATTTCGGAAAATCATTATGCATTCTATATTTGCATGCCATGGCATCCACCACCGCCCACCGTTTCAACTCCAAGGTAGATATTAAAGTTTATGCACTAAGTTATCCCTTGATTCTGGAAAAGGATGGTTGTATGAAATATATTATGCTATGTTGAGAATGATATAATGAATAAGATCAATTGTATGTGTTTTAATAATAAGAACTATGGTGATTGATAAGAGGGATGTTCAGAGAATTTACGATGGTCGTATTCTTTGAACTAAAACTCTCGCATTTTTGTAGGAAAATGCCACCTAAGCGTAGGAATCCTAACAACCCCCCATTAGCTAGTGGTGATGAAAATCCACCCCGTGATGAGAATCCCACATTAGCAGATTTGGTTGGGATGCTTAGAGCACAAAATGCCCCTAACTCGAACCAGGCGGCGACTGGTGCGAATCAGCCACAAGAGGGAAATATTAATTTAGCTGATGTGGTTGCTCTACGTTGGAATATTCAAAATGCCCCTCAGAACCCCCAAGTCCCACAGCCTCCACACCCGCAAGCAGATCTTCTCCAAGGTGTGGAGCAATTCAATAAATTTAAGCCTCCTACTTTTAATGGTAAGGATGGACCATGTTGGTCCCAAAACGAGTATAAATCAGTGTATGGGGGGAATACACTGATGTCAGATTTTCCCAAAAGACTCAGAAAAATTCTCTTTCAGACTTAGTCTGGAAGCTCCTGATGTGTTCAGTAAACTGATGGTCCTCAGGGGCAGAAAGGACGGATCAGTAATGAACCAAAGAGGCTAAGTCAGAGTTGTGCTCTCAGAAGCTCAGTAGAGATAACACTCCTACTGACCGCTCGGAAGCTAGTCAGTTGGGCTACTATCTCAGTAAGCTTAGTTTAGTGCGAAATATGAGCCCTTAAGTTTCTACTCGTTTTAGTTCCTGAAAACTTATCAGTTTGCTTAGTGAAAATGTGGTTAAGGCTGGTGCACAGTTTTAAGGTCAGGATGACAAAGTCAGTCCTGATGGTTTTCCAAAACAATGCAAGTATGCTTCAGTTTAGTATGATGACAGTTATGATCCTGAGCAAATAGTAAATCAGCACACAAGGGTCTTTTTAACGTGGTTCGGAGATAACCAACTCCTACGTCCACGACCTGATTGAATAGGAAGCTATCCTCAAAACCCTGAGGATAGGTACTTGATTTTTACGTGCCAAGGGACATGAGTAGCCAACTTCCTCTCTTAGGAACTGACCCCTGGATGGTTTTACAAGTCTCAGTCCTTCCTACCAACCAACTCACACACTGAGGGGTTTGGTATTCACGTTTTCCAACTATTGTGTATTGATCCTTCTAACAAATCAGTTCTAAGGATAGGATCAATACTCTAAGCAAAATACAGAAAAGATTCCTACTACAACACTAGGGAATTTTAAGGTTTCAGAGTGTTGCTTCAAATGAACTTTGAGTGCTTGGAATCTTGAAAGTTTCTCTTGGAAATTTCCCGTTAGCGTTGAATGGGAGCAAGACCTTCTGTATTTATAGGAGGGTTTGAAATAGATCAGTTGGAGGAGATCCGTTTCAAACCCCTCTATTTTAGGTAGGTGCAGGTACTGGTTGTCCTTGTCTGACAGAGACCATACCTAGTATGGCAAAGTTTCTGATCCGCCGCCTGCACCTTTGAAAAGCATTAAATGCGCTCAGTCTTCGTACATACGTGTCGCCTTCTAACTGGTCGTTTTATCAACGGCTAGTTTGTCGGCATTTAACTTTACTGAACCTCGTACATTTATAACTCTGAGTTCCTCGTTCTTTACTCAGCATAAATGTTTGTCTTATGTTGGAGACTCTGACATTCTTTCTGCTTTTTCAGACTTCCATTCGCACGTGTAACCTTTGGGTCCCAGGACTTACAAGTATCAGGTTAACTGATACTAAGCCCAAGTCAGGACTTAAGAACATTAGAGGGACATTCAGCCTGATCAAGGTTACTTGAGCCTTCACTGATAGAGACTTCCCTGAGCATGCTTAGTCTACTCAGTTCTGTCAGGATCAGTGGTCTTCTTCAGGATGGCTTCTAGGCATCTTCAGGAGTCTTTCTAGGTTTTTCAGGTTCAGCTTCAGGTTGATCCTCTTCAGGATGATCAACGCCTTCAGGGTTGGAGATACTTCAGACTTCAGACTTTATGGACGTCTCCATCAGTCTTCACTCCTCAGTACGTTCCCCCTTAACTGAATACCTGTGAATAGAAAATCTATTCTAACCTATCTATCCTGACCCTATCATCCTGATCAACTATACTTAGGCAAATTCATCAAGGGGTTTTGGGATCTAATCAAAACACTCAGATTTTCCCAACAATTTCCCCCTTTTGGATGATGCCAAAACCCTTAGAAAAATCCTACCATCTAAACAATTTACTGAAATCAATCAGTATTCAGTTCAGGAACCTATATCAGGTCCTTAGTTCTATAAGATGGAAACAGGAAAGGGTTAGTACAGTTCTTGATAAAGAGCAGAAAAGTAAATCAGGAGTCAACGAGATGTTGTCTTAGGAATGTAAAAAGTTTCATTGATATAGCAGTTAAGTACAAGTTGTCCTGAAACTATTACAAAATTCCTGAAACAAAGATCCTGACAAACTATTCTTGTCTTCATCATCCCACCTAGCCAAGGAAATCCCATAATTCTTCAGGACTCTGATCTTGACTTCATGAAACTTTTTCTGATCACTGAGGGCTCCTGTTCTTGATGCAATTGTTGCCATCTCATTTCTGATCAGATCCATGTTCAGGTGGTTGTTGATGCCGAGGGTTGGAGGCGGATAGGTGATGTGCTCAGGTGCCTTGATCTGAACTCCTGCTCTGTGAGCATGTCGATCAATCTGATCCCAGAGTTCTCTATGAGGCAAGGCCATCCATTCAGCAAAGATAGTGTTCTTATCCTTGCCTTCGGATGTCTTCAGCCAGTTCCCGACAACATAGTACTGATCCACGAAGTTCTTCTTGACTGGAATCCATGCTTCATTCATTTCGGGAGGTACAAAGTTGTCCACGTATTCGTATACGATGGGACTGACATCCTGAGCATCAACCTTCTTCTTAGACACATCAACTTTCTTCTTCCCAGCTTCAGGGGCAGGCTTTTTCTTAGGATCAGTCTTCTCCTTCAGCACAGCCAAGCCTTCCTTCAGCTTTTGGAGCTCAGTAGCCTGGCTCCTGACCTGCATCGCAGTCTCCAGAGTCAGCTGCTTTGTCTTCTTCCTTCCCTCGATCATGGGATAACCAGGGAAGCTTTGCTTCCTTCCCTCCATCATCAGGTCTTCCACGGAAACATCAGCTTTCCATTTCTAAACCGACTTAGGATTTTTTAGAGCCTTCCCTTCCGCCTTTTTGGCAGCATCAAAGAGGTCCTTGTCCTCATCGACTTTCTTCTGAATATCCTGAATCAGGATCCCCTGAGATGCTTGCTGATCGGTTACCACTTTGAACTCCTTAGCCAGCTTGTCATTGGCTTCAGCTCTGAGTAGGCTCTCGGTCAGATGACTGTCAAACTCCTTTCGCATTGCACTCAGCTCTCCCTTCCTCTTCAGGCTTTCAGTGAGCATTGTGTTCAGAGTCTCATGCAATGCTTCCTCAGAAGCTTTCTGACCCTCCTTCCATCTGGTCAGTAACTGGTCATCCGCCTTCGCTGCTTCCTCCCGAGCCACTGTCCTGACCTGGGCTTCCTGCCCCTTCAGTGCCTCAGCAATCAGTGCCTATATCCTGTCATCCAGGCCACCGAGTGAAGAGTTTATCAATGTTTGCACTTGGTCAGTAGTGACCCCGGTTGATCGTTGTTGTTCAAGGCTCAGGAATCTATCATCTGATTCCTTCCTAGCCTTGTTCAACTCAGCAGTGAGATTCTTGATTTTCTCACGCTGACGATCGAGCTTGCCTAGGATAGTCCTCCCCATCAGTGACACTACCATTGAGATAGTTCAGATCTTTCTTTTCTTTGCTGACTTAGGTTTGGTGGCAACCTTCATCGGGACCTCTCTAGAAGCCTCAGCAGTCCCGGTCCCTGGGAGTGTGTCATTGGCCGGTGCACCTCCTCCTGAGGTCGCACCTTCCCCAACTACTGGCACAAGTGCCATAGAAGGGTTGGGATGTGGATTGTTTGCCCTGACAATCCGGATGAAGTCCTCCTTGTTGATGACTTGGGCATAGGAACGAAGCCCAAATCTGTCTAAGATTCTTTGCTCTTCATCCCTGAGATTCTCTTCTCCGATTACTTTTATCAGGGCAGCCACTTTGGGAACCGAGGCCTTCCTCATCATCACCAAAACCCTGAGTCTGATGACCTCCTCACCATAGGCCTCCTCCAAATCAGGAAAATTTTGATTGACAAATCTGATTGCCTGACATCTGGCATCCATCTCGAACGGAGTTAGCTTTGATGGTGTTGACTCCTCCTGAGTTTCTTCCTCAGCTTCCTCCGGATGATCAGATTCGGACTCAGCATCATTGGAAACTGTCCACTTCTTGCCTTGGTTTTTTTCCAGATCCTCATCATGGAGCTCCTCCTGAGCCTCCATGCCCACTATTTCTTGATGCTCTCCCTCTCCAGCATCAGAACTCCCTTGCTCCTCCTGAGCAACTTCTCCTTCTCCTCCTTCATCACCCTCTTGCTCCTCCTGAGCAGCCACTGAGGGTTCAGTCCGAACCTCCTCACCCAAAACCTCCACCACCTTCATCACGGGGTCCTCCTGAACCGGCTCCTGAACAGGTGGAGCCTGTTCCCCCTCAACCTGAGCTACCTCCTCTTGAGGTGCGGGCTCAGTGCCAGAAGCTGCTGGTGTTTCAGATGATGGAATTTCAGTAGGTGCAAAAGAAGAAATTGGCACAACAGCAAGTGTGGCGGTTGATTCAGATGGTTGATCAGGGTGATCAGACTCAGTGTCAGAGTCATGGAGCATTGTCTTCTCACTGATGACAATGCGTTTGACCTTCACCCTCTTAGGTCCAGACTTGACTGGCTCCTCCTGAGCTTTAGAGCTTGCTGCTTTCCCTTTTCCTTTTCCTCTGACCACCTTCTTGACCTCAGTGTCAAGCATTCTCTTGATTGTATCAGCAGAGTTTTTGAAAAGGATGTGCTTGTCCTTGAAATCCTCACATCCATCTTTATCAATGTCTCCAAGAAAGCTTTGGAGCATTACTGATAGTCATGATCCAAAGTGAGGATTTTTGTCAAGCACAATCTTGTCTCCCATCAACCTGACCTTCTTTGACTCCTGGACAAGTTTCTGAAGGAAGAACTCCTCCCAGTCGATCAGAGCATTGTTCACCACGACAGCCAAACCCCTGATCTTGGGCTGACTGATCTGCTCCATGCCTCCCATGAAGTATATAATGCTCTGGATGATGACTTCAAACAAGAGCTTGTACTCAGGCTTCAGTAGCTTCTTGTTCATTGTGCTGAAGATCGTCGTAGTAACGATCAGGTACTCGTTTATACAATCCTGCTCTTCTCCAGCCTTGTAAGCAGTTAGGTCTGCCAACTGGTTCTCCTCAGTAGAATGAGGCAGATTGTTGGTCTTCTTGATGATGTCCCTGACCTGGATCCTCTCAGTGAAGTATTGAACTACCTTCTTCCCATTCTTCTCCACAGAGCACCTGAGTGGAATCACTGATTCCCACTCATCATCCTCGTTCATCTTCAGATTGGCATAGAAAGCAATGATCTGATGAGGGCAGGTCTTGGTTGGCTTCTTGGTGATGAAATCTAGGAGCCCAGCCTGATTGATGGCTCCATAGACCTGAGAGAACTCCTTGATGGTGGATCGATGTGAGAAATCCACCAACCACTCGTAAGACACCTTCGACTCTACTTCGGAGATGGTAGTGTGAAACCTACTTGTGTCTTCGAGATATTGAGCAGAAGAAGAAGCTATGGATGCAGAGATAGCAAGAGAAATAGATTGCAGAAAGTGTGGGATTAAGAAAATATGAGTGCGTAAATTATGAAATGTGCACAAAACATCCTTTATACCAAAAGATTCAGTTTTAATGAACAGATTTGATTAAAAGCCTTTTGAAATTCAACGGATTAGATGAAGGGGTATATCCGGAATAAAACTTTACCAAATTCAGTTTTCAAAGTAAATAATTCAAACTTTATGGAAAACTATTCCCGCCCACTTTGCATTTAATTCGTGTCAGAAGAATGTTTGAAATAAATACGCATTTTGCATTTAATAAAAACTGAATAATAAATGAACGGCTGGGATGAGAGTTTAAAACCCTGTGATTGATGTGGAGTCAGACATGATCAGAAATGATGCAAGCAGGCCATAATTAAAGCAAAGGTTCAATAATACATACCAGTCAGTCAGACATAGAAACCTGACTGATACCTCTGAGTCTGATCAGGGTGACAAGCCCTGAGCTCTGTATCTTGAACCTTGCTCTATTCTGATCCTGAAGATCCAAATCTGATGACTGTTCCCCCTGAAAGCCATCCATCTATCTGCAACCTGATTCTGAGTCAGTCATTCCTCCTGACCACCATGTTCAATCCTGAACTGAGGTTCATACTAAACCTTCTACTCCTGGGTCAAGAAGTCCTAACTTTACTGACAGCTCAACAAACCTAGTTTCAGGCAAAGCCTTAGTCAGGATGTCAGCTCTCTGCTTGTTAGTAGGGATCCTCTCCATCCTTATATCCTTCTTCTCAACATGATCTCTTATAAAGTGATGCCTGATGTGTACATGCTTACACCTTGTGTGTAAGACTGGGTTTTGGGATATGGCAATGACACTATTATTGTCACAATAAATTGGGACATCAGTGGCCTCTATTTGGTAGACTCTCAGTTGTTGCTTCAACCAAAGGATCTGAGAGCAACAACTGCCAGCCGACATATACTCAGCCTCAGTAGTAGATGTTGCAACACTGGTTTGCTTCTTAGAAAACCAAGAGATCAGTTTACTCCCTAGAAACTGACATGTGCCTGTAGTTGTATCAATCCTACAGCCTCCATAATCAGCATCAGAATAGCCAGTTAGTTCTAGGTTGTCATCAGAGGGATATCAAAGTCCTAAATTGACTGTACCCTTAAGGTATTTCAGTATCTTTTTGGCACTCTCTAGATGACTCTTCTTCAGATCAGACTGATACCTTGCACAAACTTCAACTGCATAAGTGATGTCAGGACGACTTGCAGTCAGGTACAATAAAGATCCAATCAATGCCCTATACTTAGTCTGATTCACTGAGGTCCCCTCTTTGTCAGGATCCAGCTTCTCATTTGTATTCATGGGAATACGTGAGACTTTACTGGCCTGAACTCCAAACTTCTGAATCAAGTCCCTCGCATACTTGGACTGATTTATGAAGATTCCGCAGTCAGTTTGCCTGACCTGAAGACCTAAGAAGAAGTTCATTTCTCCCATCATTGACATCTCAAATTTCCCAGTCATCAGCTTGGATAATTTCTCACAAAGCTTCAGATTAGGAGATCCAAATATTAGGTCATCCACATAAATCTGAACTAAGAGAATGTCTTCCCCTTCGGATATCCTGAAGAGGGTCCTGTCCACTGTTCCTTTCACGAACCCGTGGTCTATCAGGAATTGGGAAAGTGTATTATACCAAGCCCTGGGGGCTTGTTTCAAGCCATACAGTGCTTTTTTCAGGTGATATACCTTATCACCAACTTCGAACCCTGAAGGTTGCTTAACATAAACCTCCTCGTTCAGTACACCATTCAAAAAGGCACTATTTACGTCCCTCTGATACACTTTGAACTTCTTGAATGTTGCATATGCCAAAAACAGCCTGATTGCTTCCAACCTTGCAACTGGAGCAAAGGTCTCATCATAGTCGATTCCTTTGGCCACCAGTTTGGCCTTGTTCCTGACAACAACATTCTTCTCATCCCTCTTGTTCTTGAAGACCCACTTGGTGCCAATGACATGTTGACGCCTAGGTCTCTCAACTAACTCCCAAACCTGATTCCGCTCAAACTGATTGAACTCATCCTGCAAGGCTAGGATCCAGTTGGAGTCAGCAAGAGCTTCTTCTATGCTCTTAGGTTCCTGATCACTCAGGAAACAACAAAACAAAGTGCTCTCACCAAAGGACAACCTTGTCCTGACCCCCTCATTGACATCACCAATGATGTCAGCCAATGAGTGATAATCTAGCCACCGCCTCCTGCTGACGGCTGCACTGGGAGCTGCTGACGTTCCTTCACCTGAACCTGAAATGTTAGTCTGGACAATAACAGGCAAAGAAGCTGAACAAGCAAGAACAGGGGACACTGAGTCATTCCCTGAGGGTTGCACAATATCAGGGACATTGTTTCCCCCTACAGAGTTGGACTCAGTAACTGTCTCAGGTGCAGAAGCATCATCACCGATAGTACGTACCTCAGGTTGAGTCTGTGCCTCCATCTGAGACTCAACATTCTCCGAGGCTGGGGCTTGCTGAGGGTTGGCCTGAGGTCCATCCTGATCATCATCATCATCCCATCCCTTGGGAGAATTCACCATTTTGATCTTGAATTCAGGATTCTTCAGGCTCAGTCTTGTCACCCTCTTGGTAACCCACTCAGTGTCAGGACTCGGAACCTGTTTCCTACGCACTGATGCAGTCTCATCAAACACAACATGAGGTGTTTCCTCCACACAAAGGGTCCGACAGTTATACACCCTGAAAGCTTTGCTGGCTGAGGAGTATCCTAAGAAAACTCTCTCATCATATTTGTTATCAAAGGCTTTAAGCTGGTCTTTCCCATTGTTCAGGATGAAACACTTACACCCAAAAATATGGAAATATGAGATGCGAGGCTTCCTTTTATTCCAAGTTTCATAGATCGATTCTGAGTGTATCAAGCAGTATTGATTGCTTCAGCCCAGTACTTCTTGGGCAGTCCTGACTCAGCCAACATGGTCTGGGCAGCTTCCTTCAGGGTCCGGTTCATTCTCTCAGCTACCCTATTCTGCTGAAGGGTCCTAGTTGCAGAAGTCTCATGAGCAATACCAAGATCAGTACAAAAATCAGTTATAATTGAGTTAATAAACTCAGTTCCCCAATCTGATCTGATCCTGACGATGCCCTGACCCTGTTCAGTACTCAATTTCTTGAGTAACTCAGGAAGCTTGAACTAAGTCTCCTTCTTGTTCAGCAAGAAAATAACCCATGTGTACCTGGAATAATCATCAACAACAACAAGGGTATATTTCCTACCATTCATGCTGACAAGAGTAATCGGACCAAAGAGATCCATGTGCAGGAGCTGAAGCACTCTGTCAGTTGAGAAGGAATCTTTCTCCTTGAATGAAGCTTTGGTTTGCTTGCCTTCCTGACATGCTCCGCACACGTGGTATTTGCTAAAAACTTCATTAGGTAGACCTTCTACAAGAGAAAGTCGAGAGATTTTGTTAATAATCTTGAAGTTTAAGTGACTCAGGCGTTTATGCCAAAGCCAACTGAGTTCTGAAGAACTCTTAGCGACCAAACAAGTTTCAGGAGAGCTGCTCTTAAATTCAGCAAAATAAATGTTGCCTCTCCTGACATCTGTAATCAGAACCTGCAGTGTAGATTTGTTTTTCACAAGGCATATGTTAGATGTAAACTCTACACTATATCCACGGTCACAAAACTGACTGACCGAAAGCAGGTTATGCCTAAGACCCTCAACATAGGATACATTAAGCACTCTAACAGAGCTAACAACAAGGGTACCGAATCCTCTGGTGAAACCCTTAGAGTTATCACCAAAGGTTACCTGCGGGCCTTCCTGATCTACGTAGTCCTGTAGGAGATCACGAAATCCGGTCATGTGCCTGGAACACCCTGAGTCCAAGTACCAGTCCTTCATCAGATCTTCCTTCTTCTTCTTGTAGCCCGCAGCGACCTGAAAAGAATCAGGCCTCAGGTACCCATCTCGTATTGGGTCCTACAGTGTCAGCCATACCCTTCGGGATCCAGATTTGTTTAACAATTCTGATGGCATCAGAAGTGTAAACCTGTCTCCCTGAAACATCAACATACACTGTCCTCTTCTTCTTTTGTGCATGGGAAGTTGAGGGTGTATGTGTGTCAGCCTGAGTCTCAGGAGCCCTGGATTAATTCCTGGGGGCGGGCCTCCTGTTCCTCCTTGGCCTGGGTGCATTGGGCCGCTGTCTGTTCTGGGAAGGAGCAGCTCGGGCCTGACCTCTAGGCACTTGACATCTAACCTGAGTGTTATCGGAGTCAGGTCTCCGTTGCCTCTCAGGGGCCACTTGGTTCATCCTTCTCCTTTGAGGATTAGGACGTTCCTGATGGGCTCTGTGCCCTGTCTGAGGCCTCTGGACCTCAGTAGTCCTTGGCCTTGCCTGAGGCCTCCCCTGACCAGAGTTCCTTCTACCATGAGCATTCTGAGGTCTAGCCTGAGAAGTGATGGGGGCAGAGTTCTTTCCGGCCTGAGAATTCCTAGGCTGAGTCTTGGAGTTCCCTTGATCCTTCTTCCTCGACTCAGGATGAGGAGTCTGGGCCTTTCCCTTATGTTTTGGCCTAGATTTCTCAGTCCTTTGCCTGACTGGTTTAGGCACTTTCTCCTTCCCTTTACCTTTATCCTGACGAGCAACACTTGGGCTCTTGTCGTCAGTTTGGGCAAGGACAAACTTCTTCAGAGAGTTGCTCCCTGAAGCACCTCTCTTCTTTTTGCCCTTTGGGTCTTTAGAGGCATCATAGCCTAACCCAGCTTTTGCACCATCGGTCAGCTGAGAGAAACTTGTTAACTCATCAACCACTTGGGAAGATGTGTGTAACTTCTTCAGCTTTTCCTCAAGATGCCCATTTGTATTTTTCAGGGCCTCAATCTCAGTGGTGTACTGAAGCACCAGTTTCTAATGAGCATTCTCTTTTGAGATCAGCTTAAGATCCCAAGCGGTTTGCTCAGCACTAGTCCAGCTTGCCACTCAGTTTCAAACATCTCTCTCAGAGCAATACGTTCAATCATCTGTTGTTCCTGAGCAAGGAACTGATCAGTGTCCCGAGTCTCAATCAGCGAGCTGATTACACTATTCAGTCTTTCAACCGCCATTGGAGTCTCATCATGCCTATTCCGGGCATGAAGTAACTCTTCTGGGAGGTTTACTAGTCTAAGGGCTTCCTCAGTATCTCTCATTCTGAAAGACTCAGTTAACTGATCGTTCTCCCCACTCAGTTGTGCGTTCACATCCACTGTGTGAATATGAGTCTCCTATAGCCTCGAAAAACCAACCATCAATTGCTCTAAAGCGAGCTGAAGGTCGAGATCTCTTGCTGAGTCTGAGCTAAGCTCAGGTGCGTGATCAGGAGAAGAGGCAGACGAACATACCTCATCGTCTGCCATCAGGCAGAGATCATCATACTCTTCATCGGAGAAAAGTTCATGGGACCGGCGTCCTGGACCATCTGAATCTGAGGAATCCTCAGCAAGCATTGCTCTCCGGTCTGATGCCCTGAGCTCTCTCTTGGCTCTTCGATCTTCTCATCTCTGTGCCGCTCAGGCTCATCTCGTTCTCTCCTGGATTTAGAGCCCCTCCTCTCTTCCCTCCGGGGGCTCGATCTCCTAGGGATGGAATACATGCGGTCACGATTGTCAGTATAAAACTTCTTATACCTGCCGAAATGAGAGTTCAGCTTCTCGAATCATTGTGCCATCAGACTGTACTCCAGGGCTAGCTCATCCTTGTTCATCTCTCTGAGTGATTTTGAGTCAGATCCAGCCTCAGGCTCAGGAGTAGCTTTAAGAGCCACGCTCTTTTCCTTCTCAGGTGTCTTCTCCTAACTCACATCCTCACTGACATCACCTTTCTTCTTCCTCTTATTGAGGTCGAATTCCAGAGCCTTTAACTCTGAGAATAGGTGAGAGTAAGGGATGTTTGTGAGATCCTGAGTGTTCTTCAACAAGATCACTCTTGTGTCCCATCTTTCAGGGAGACAGTTCAGGATTTTAGATGACACCTCCCTCTTGGGAAAGTCCTTCCCAAGGGTTGCTAGCTCGTTCATCATCTTAATGAACCGAGATTCCATCTGATCGATGGACTCTCCTTCTAACATTCGAAAGGCCTCAAACTTCCTGATAGCAAGATCATGCTTGTTCTCCTTGATCTTCTCTAAGCCCTCACTCATCTCCTTCAGTGCATCCCAGATCTCCTTCGCAGTCGTCAGATGCATGAGCCTAACCGAGTTCTAATAAGAAATGGTGTGGAGTATAATGTTCTTCGCAATATTATCCAGTCCGATTTGCTTAATCTGATCAGATGTAAGTGCGGACCCCTCCACTAGCTCATCTCCGGCAGCCGGAACAGGGACATTACCAGCTACGGGCCAGGTGGTCTAAAGATTCCTCATAAATCTGATCGGACCATGCTCAATCACCTTGGGCATCTGATCATGGATGGAGTAGAGATGTGCAAGGACCCTTAATTTCCCATAATCATAATTATCAATAGAGAATTCAGGAAGAATGCCTTCAAGACGCTTAGAACCGGATGCCATGATATGTAAGTTTTCAGAAACAAGATCTGTTCAGTTGACCACCAAAAGTTTCTCCTCAGAAATTGTTGGTAAACAAAGTCAGTGGTCTTTTGAACCACTGCTCTGATACCACTTGTTGGTCCCGAAACGAGTATAAATCAGTGTATGGGGGAGGAATACACTAATGTCAGATTTTCCTGAAAGACTCAGGAAAATTCTCTTTCAGACTTAGTCAGGAAGCTCCTGATGTGTTCAGTAAACTGATGGTCATCAGGGGCAGCAGGGTCGGATCAGTAATGAACCAAAGAGGCTAAGTCAGAGTTGTGCACTCAGAAGCTCAGTAGAGATAACAATCTTACTGACCGCTCGGAAGCTAGTCAGTTGGGCTACTATCTCAGTAAGCTCAGTTTAGTGCGGAATGTGAGCCCTTAAGTTTCTACTCATTTTAGTTCCTGAAAACTTATCAGTTTGCTTAGTGAAAACGTGGTTAAGACTGGTGCACATTTTTAAGGTCAGGATAACAAAGTCAGTCCTAATGGTTTTCCAAAACAATGCAAGTATGCTTCAGTTTAGTATGATGACAGTTACGATCCTGAGCAAATAGTAAATCAGCACACAAGGGTCTTTTTAACGTGGTACGGAGATAACCAACTCCTACGTCCACGACCTGATTGAACAGGAAGCTATCCTATAAACCCTGAGGACAGGTACTTGATTTTTACGTGCCAAGGGACACGAGTAGCCAACTTCTTCTCTTAGGAACTGACCCCTGGGTAGTTTTACAAGTCCCAGTCCTTCCTACCAACCAACTCACACACTGAGGGGTTTGGAATTCACGTTTTCCAACTATTATGTATTGATCCTTCTAACAAATCAGTTCTAAGGATAGGATCAATACTCTAAGCAAAATACAGAAAAGATTCCTACTACAACACTAGGGAATTTTAAGGTTTCAGAGTGTTGCTTCAAATGAACTTTGAGTGCTTGGAATCTTGAAAGTTTCTCTTGGAAATTTCCCGTTAGCCTTGAATGGGAGCAAGGCCTTCTGTATTTATAGAAGGGTTTGAAATAGATCCGTTGGAGGAGATCCGTTTCAAACCCCTCTATTTTAGATAGGTGCAGGTACTGGTTGTCCTTGTCTGACAAAGACCATACCTAGTATGGCAAAGTTTCTGATCCACCGCCTGCACCTCTGAGAAGCATTAAATGCGCTCAGTCTCCGTACATACATGTCACCTTCTAACTGGTCGCTTTGTCAACGGCTAGTTTGTCGGCATTTCACTTTACTGAACCTTGTACATTTATTACTATGAGTTCCCCGTTCTTTACTCAGCATAAATGTTTGTCTTATGTTGGAGACTCTGACATTCTTTCTGCTTTATCATACTTCCATTGGCACGTGTAACCTTTGGGTCTCAGGACTTACAAGTATCAGGTTAACTGATACTAAGCCCAAGTCAGGACTTAAGAACATCAGAGGGACATTCCTCCTGATCAAGGTTACTTGAGCCTTCACTGATAGAGACTTCCCTGAGCATGCTTAGTCTACTCGGTTCTGTCAGGATCAGTGGTCTTCTTCAGGATGACTTCTAGGCATCTTCAGGAGTCTTTCTAGGTTTTTCAGGTTCAGCTTCAGGTTGATCCTCTTCAGGATGATCAACGCCTTCAGGGTTGGAGATACTTCAGACTTCAGACTTTAAGGACGTCTCCATCAGTCTTCACTCCTCAGTACGTTCCCCCTGAACTGAATACCTGTGAATAGAAAATCTATTCTAACCTATCTATCCTGAGCCTATCATCCTGATCAACTATACTTAGGCAAATTCATCAAGGGGTTTTGGGATCTAATCAAAACACTCAGATTGTCCCAACAGACCATCTGCTCTTGAGGAATGGATGGAGCCTCTGGAGTGTATCCTAGGATTGATGAGGTGTACTGATGCCCAGAGGGTGGCATGTGCATCATTCCAGCTAAAGGAAGATGCACGCATTTGGTGGACCTCATGCTGGCGAAAGAATGAGGCCTGCAGCAGAACGGAATGAACTAACTTGGGTAAGATTTCACGAGATTATCTTAGAAAAATACTATCCACTCTCCTTTTAGGTGCAAAAGAAGACTGGATTTTTTATTCTACAGCAGGGAAGTATGACTGTTGTGGAATATGAAAGAAAATTTAGTGACTTGAGTTGTTTTACTCCACATCTAGTGGATACTGAGCTTAAGAAGGCACGAAGGTTGAGGTATGTACTGCTTTCTGAGATAAGGAATGTGATTTCAGGACAAGGCCTCACAACCTTAGCAGAAACTTTTGAGCGAGCAGAAGAGATAGCTGCTAGTATAGCAATGGAGGCCCCAAAACTGAATGTAGCAGAATCTACAGGAAACAAAAATGGAATGGCGGAGGTCCAAATAGAAATTTTACTTCTAACAAGGAAGGGAGAACTACTGGTAATTCAGTGCCCAAAGGGAGTGCAGACAAGCCAACTTGTAAAAATTGTGGCCGGAAGTACTATGGAGAATGTTTGATGGGACAAAACCGATGTTATTGGTGCAAGGTGAGTGGACATACAATTGCTGATTGTCCAAAGAGAAGGAATGAAGGAGGCGGAAAAGGGCCGAATTCTGGAACAGGTGGTAGAGCTCGAATGTTTGTAATGACTCAAGAGGAAGCTGATCAGCAACCAGGCACTATGATAGGTATGCTTACAGTTTCAGATATACCTGCTTTTGTGCTTTTGGACATTGGAGCTACACATTCATTCATGTCTGCAAAATTTCATGCTTTGACTAAAAATAAGGACATAAGTATAGGAGATCCACTTGTGATCAATATACCATCTGGGAAAACCATAAGTGCTTTCTCAATGGTTGAGAATGCTAGAATAGATGTGAACGAACATAGTTTAGAAGCTGACCTATATGTGTTAGACATGAACAATTTTGTTATTATCCTTGGTATGGATTAGCTTAATAAATACCAAGCTGACATTAAGTGTCGGGAAAGAGAAGTGACCTTACGTTTGCCTAGTAAAAAGAAGTTGTCTTCTACGGTGTTAAGTCTAGGACCGTACCACATTTGATAAGTTCGATGAAGGTAGTGACGATGCTAAGAAAGAATGGATGTCAAGGTTACCTAGTTAACATCGTGGGGAACCAAGAACAGGAAGTAAGTGTTGTAGACGTGCCAATTGTTCGAGAATATGCAGATGTCTTTCCGGAGGATCTACTTGGAGTTCCACCCGATAGACAAGTGGAATTTACCATCGATTTGGTACCTGGACCAGTACCAATATCGAAAGCTCCTTAAAAAATGGCTCCAAAAGAATTACAAGAATTGAAAGTCCAGATACAAGGATTGGTAGACTTGGGTTTTATCCGACCCAGTGTGTCACCATGGGGAGCACCTGTTTTGTTCGTTAAGAAGAAAGATGGGACGTTAAGGATGTGCATCGATTATAGAGAGTTGAATAAACTCACAATTAAGAACAAGTACCCATTACCAAGAATTGAAGACTTATTCTATCAATTGCGAGGAGCTAGAATATTTTCAAAGATTGATCTTCGATCGGGGAATCATCAATTAAAGGTCAAAGAGAGTGATATCATGAAAACTGCGTTTAGAATGCATTACGGCCATTATGAATTTTTAGTAATGCCTTTCGGATTAAGTAATGCTCCAGCAGTGTTTATGGATTTGATGAATCGAGTCTTCCATTCATTTTTAGATCGATTCGTTATCATTTTCATAGATGACATTTTGATATACTCAAAGGACGAAGAACAACATGAGGAACATTTGAGAGCTGTGTTGGAGACACTTCGCAAGGAAAAGTTGTATGCGAAGTTTAAGAAGTGTGAGTTTTGGTTGAATCGAGTTACCTTTCTTGGACATGTGATAACAACTAAAGGAATTGAAGTTGATCCAGCAAAGGTGTAAGCTGTTAATGAGTGGAAAAGACCTACGAATACACATGAGGTTCGTAGCTTTTTGGGTTTGGCTGATTATTATCGAAGATTTATTGAAGGGTTTTCAAAATTAGCTGGACCAATGACGCGACTGACAAGGAAATGAGAAAAGTATGAATGAAGTGAAAAGTGTGAGGTAGTTTTCAGGAACTCAAAAGGAGGCTTACATCAGCCCCAGTATTAACAATTCCAGATCCCACTAAGGATTTCGTGATATATAGTGATGCATCGAAGCAAGGAATAGGATGTGTTTTGATGCAACAGGGTAAAGTGGTTGCCTATGCCTCAAGGCAATTGAAGACTCATGAGTTGAATTATCTCACTCATGATTTGGAGTTAGCCGCTGTTGTTCACGCACTTAAGATATGATGACATTATCTATACGGAGGGAAATATGAAATCTACTCGGACCATAAAAATCGGAAGTATCTTTTCACGCAAAAAGAATTGAACATGAGAAAAAGAAGATGGTTGGAGCTAGTAAAGGATTATGACTGTACCATTCATTACCATCCAGGTAAGGCTAATGTGGTAGCCGATGCTTTAAGTCGAAAAATAAGGAGTGTGTTAAGTATACTAACTGAGTAGGAAGAATTAGTCAAGGAGTTTGCAGAAATGAAAATTGAGGTTGTATCTCCACCAAGACGTATCGAAATAATTTTAGCATCGTTAGTGGTACAAACAAATTTAAGGGACATGATTAAAAAAGAGCAATTCAAGGATGGGTTTTTAATTAAAGTAAAGGAACGTACCCTCAAAGGGGAGGGTAAAAGTTTCACAGTGGCTGAGGATGGAGCACTGTGTTATGAAGGAAGAATTTGTGTACCTGGAGATAGGACGCTTAAGAAAATAATACTCGAAGAAGCTCATAGTACACCTTATACTGCTCACCCAGGTAGCACCAAGATGTATCATGATTTAGGGAGAACGTTTTGGTGGAACAGAATGAAGAAAGACATTGCTAAATTTGTGGAAAAATGTTTAGTCTGTCAGCAAGTAAAAGCAGAACATCAACGTCCATCGGGATTACTTCGACCACTTAAGATCCCAGAGTGGAAGTGGGAGCATATAACTATGGATTTCGTTACTGGATTACCAAGAACGATTAAAGGATATAATGCAGTTTGGGTCATCGTCGATCGTTTAACAAAATCTGCACATTTTCTTCCAGTAAAGACAACTTTCAAGATGGAGCAATATGCGCAAACTTATATTCGAGAGATTGTAAGGTTGCATGGTGTACCTGTTTTGATTGTGTTGGGAAATCCCTTATGTTTTGATGCCATTAAAACCAGATGATCATGGGAGGTCAGCTAATCAGCTGAGGTCAGATCAGCTAAGGATGGTCAGCTTAGGTGAAGGTCAGCTGAGGTGCTAGATATCAGCTGATGTCAGGACAGCTGATGTCAGATCAGCTGAGGTCCAGGTCAGCTGATGTCAGACCAGCTGAGGTACCGAAATCAGACGAGGACAAAATCAGCAGAGGAGCACCCAGATCAGCTGAGACACGTTCAGGACAGCTATGACTCAACATACCAGCTGAGACACGTTCAGGAAAGCTATGACTAAACATACCAGCTGAGCCCTGAACATATCAGACGAGGACCACCAACAGCAGCTGAGGTCGTCTGAAGCTGTTGCATAGAAGATCTATTTACAGAAAGTCAATCATGTCAAGGGGACAAGATCACAGCAACATGATTTCCAGAATCATAGGCAATCAATCAAGTCAAATTAGATTGAAGATCAAAGCCAAGATGGAAAGATATCAACTTGGAGATCAAGAATCAATCAATCACTTTGATTGATTAATTACATATTTATAGGGATTTCAAATTCTAGTCAACTCTAACGGCTAGTATT
This sequence comes from Prunella vulgaris, assembly GCA_026898435.1. Classification (NCBI taxonomy): domain Eukaryota; kingdom Viridiplantae; phylum Streptophyta; class Magnoliopsida; order Lamiales; family Lamiaceae; genus Prunella; species Prunella vulgaris. The sequence goes on from JAPKLY010000256.1 coordinate 572,786, forward strand.
TGACACCTATAAATATG
>JAPKLY010000256.1:572812-685259 GCA_026898435.1 Prunella vulgaris
AAGTTAGATGCAAGTGTGCACTAACAAGAGTTGTAAGAGAGTTTTCTTTTGAAAGTTGTAAGGAAGAAAGTTAGTAAGTGAGTAGATAGCCCCTCAAGTCCAATTTGGTTTGAGGAGAGTGGATGTAAGACAGTTGGTCCGAACCACTATAAATATCGTGTCTTTTACTTGCTTTATTTTAATTGCTCCTACTTGCTGCACTAAATAAAAAGTTTTCATTAAAAGGATTTAATTTAAAACTTTTCCGCACACAAAATCACTGCGCACTCAGCTGATTGTAAAGTCAGCTGTTTTCAAAACAAGAAGACTCAAAGTCTTCTTTAGGGACCAACAGATTGTATCAGATAGAGATACACGGTTTACATCAGAGTTTTGGAAAAGTTTACAAAAGGCTATGGGAACGAAGTTAAACTTTAGTACAACTTATCATCCACAGTCTGATAGACAATCGGAGAGAATGATTCAAATCTTGGAAGATATGTTGCGAGCGTGTATACTTGACTTGAGTAATAGTTGGGAGTATCTTATTCCTTTGGTTGAGTTTGCGTATAATAACAGTTACCGATCGACCATTGGAATGGCACCATATGAGGCGTTATATGGGAGAAAGTGTTGTTCACCATTGTATTGGGATGAAGTTGGAGAAAAGAAGTTGTTGGGTCCAGAAATATTGAGAGAAACCATAGAAGTGGTTGAGAACGTACGAGAGAAAATCAAAATAGCCCAAGATAGACAGAAATCTTACGCTGACAAGCGTAGAAAGGACTTGCAATTCGATGAAGGAGAAAATGTTTTTCTTAAAGTTTCCCCCACTAAAGGAGTTGTATATTTTGGGAAAAAGGGTAAATTACGACCAAGGTATGTAGGGCCATTTGAAATACTCGAGAGAGTTGGTGATGTGGCTTATCGACTAGCACTACCTCCTGAATTTGCGAGTGTTCATAATGTTTTCCATGTTTCTATGTTGAGGAAATATGTTCAAGACCCAGAACATGTCATTGATTACTCGACACAAGAAATAAATCGAAATTTAAGTTATGAAGAAAAGTCATTGGCAATCTTGGAAAGAAAAGTTCACCAACTACGAAACAAGGACATTGCTTTGGTAAAAGTGTTGTGGAATCGTCATACCGAGAAAGAGGCAGCTTGGGAACTTGAAGATAAGATACGTGCCAAATACGCAGAATTATTTGCTCATGGTATGTTTTAAATTTCGAGGACGAAATTTCCTTAAGGGGGATAGGATGTAACACCCGTAGACTGAATCACCATAGATAATAAAATTTATATAAGTTATTGTTATTGTTATTATTATTATTATTATTATTATTATTATTATTATTATTATTATAATAATAATTATTATTATTATTGTTGTTATTGTTTCTATTGTTATGAATAATATTTATAAGATGTTTATGTGTATATATATAGTATTCTATTTAATTATTTATTTGTTTAAACTTTTTAATTAAGATATTTATAAATAAACTTTTATATATATATATATATATATTACACGCACAAGTACTGGGAGTGTTTTTCCCCAAACTTCATTAGTTCCATTATCTCAATTCTTTCTATTAATTTTATTAATTTAATTATTAAAAAATATTACCTTAAAATTTCTTTATATAATAATATATTATCTATAATATGTATATATAGATCCCACTAACATTTGTAATCTCACGAAACTTGGGAGCCAAAGCTTTGACTTGGTTTCTAATTATTTTACCATATTTAAAAAAAAAAAGGAAGTAAGAGAATAACATGCATTTCAAATCTTATTCCTTACATCCTTATCCTAATTATCTTCATTCTTATCTGGCTGCCCTCAGAAGCAAAAATATTTGGAAAAATATCTCTCTCTCTTCAGCATACTTTTTAAAAAAAAATTAACTTCCATCATATTACTTCATCGTCGTCCGTTTCATTGGAAACTTATAATTGCAAATTATTTCCGCTGTTTCGTAGCATCATATCTTCTCTTCTCAATTGATTGGTAAATCTTGTTATCTTCATCAAGAATTTTTATTAAATTTATATAGTTCACATCCCTGTTTAGTTTTATTTATTTTTATTTTGTATCGTACTTACGGCTAATAGAACAGCTATTGCTCATTAGTAGATTGGCGTTGTCCAGCCGCTAATTAGTTTTGTGTATAAGTTGTTGAATTCAAAACTTTTTATTCTAAATTCTTTCTTTTAGTTTAGTTATTAAAGATTGGTGAGTTATTTACGTGTATATATATGTATACACACGAATGAAAATGTTTAAATATGTACTGATAGAACCTATAAATTATTAATATAATTATTAGTTTTAGATGTAATATATTCTTATTATTGTTTATTTTATGAATTTAACTGATATATATGTATAATATATTTGATGTATATGTATAATATATTTAATTATTAGTTAAGATACTATTAATTATTAATTTTTTTATTTTCTTTCTTAATTTTTTTTTTTTAAAGATCTTTAAAGTATTAGCAATAATTCTAGTTTCATTTAAATATTTTAGGTTCGATCAACTCTCGCTTAAGTAAACTACACATTTACAAGGACAATTAAGGTTTAAGGTGAGATTTTATTTGTTTTGTCCCTTTTAAATGTTCATGTGAATTTTATTGTTACTTGCTATATGATATTGACATACATATTGAATTATTGAGTTGCTTCGATGGTAAGGTCGTTGTAACTTAAGGTTTAACGTGAGATCCCACTAAGAATTTCGTGATATATAGTGATGCATCGAAGCAAGGCTTGGGATGTGTTTTGATGCAACAGGGTAAAGTGGTTGCCTATGCCTCAAGGCAATTGAAGACTCATGAGTTGAATTATCTCACTCATTATTTGGAGTTAGCCGCTGTTGTTCACGCACTTAAGATATGATGACACTATCTATACGGAGGGATATGTGAAATCTACTCAGACCATAAAAATCTGAAGTATCTTTTCATGCAAAAAGAGTTGAACATGAGACAAAGAAGATGGTTGGAGCTAGTAAAGGATGATTTTATATAAAGCCTCCCAATAGCTAATGTGGTAGCCGATGCTTTAAGTCGAAAAACATGGAGTGTGTTAAGTATACTAACTGAGCAGGAACAGTTAGTCAAGGAATTTGCAGAAATGAAAATTGAGGTTGTATCTCCACCAAGACGTATCGAAATAAATTTAACATCGTTAGTCGTACAACCAAATTTAAGGGACATAATTAAAAAGGAGCAATTCAAGGATGAGTTTTTAAGTAAAGTAAAGGAACGTACCCTCAAAGGGGAGGGTAAAAGTTTCACAGTGGCTGAGGATGGAGCACTGTGTTATGAAGGAAGAATTTGTGTACCTGGAGATAGGACGCTTAAGAAAATAATACTCGAAGAAGCTCATAGTACACCTTATACTGCTCACCCACGTAGCACCAAGATGTATCATGATTTAGGAAGAATGTTTTGGTGGAACGGAATGAAGAAAGACATTGCTAATTTTGTGGAAAAATGTTTAGTCTGTCAGCAAGTAAAAGCAGAACATCAACGTCCATCGGGATTACTTCGACCACTTAAGATCCCAGAGTGGAAGTGGGAGCATATAACTATGGATTTCGTTACTGGATTACCAAGAAAGATTAAAGGAAATAATGCAGTTTGGGTCATCGTGGATCGTTTAACAAAATCTGCACATTTTCTTCCAGTAAAGACAACTTTCAAGATGGAGCAATATGCGCAAACTTATATTCGATAGATTGAAAGGTTGCATGGTGTACCTGTTTCGATTGTATCAGATAGAGATACACGATTTACATCGAAGTTTTGGAAAAGTTTGCAAAAGGCTATGGGAACGAAGCTAAACTTTAGTACGGCTTATCATCCACAGTCTGATGGACAATCGGAGAGAATGATTCAAATCTTGGAAGATATGTTGCGAGCGTGTATACTTGACTTGAATAATAGTTGGGAGTATTTTATTCCTTTGGTAGAGTTTGCGTATAATAACAGTTACCAATCGACCATTGGAATGGCACCATATGAGGCGTTATATGGGAGAAAGTGTCGTTCACCATTGTATTGGGATGAAGTTGGAGAAAAGAAGTTGTTGGGTCGAGAAATATTGAGAGAAACCATAGAAGTGGTTGGGAACGTACGAGAGAAAATCAAAATAGCCCAAGATAGACAGAAATCTTACGCTGACAAGCGTAGAAAGGACTTGCAATTCGATGAAGGAGAAAATATTTTTCTTAAAGTTTCCCCCACTAAAGGAGTTGTACGTTTTGGGAAAAATGGTAAATTACGACCAAAGTATGTAGGGCCATTTGAAATACACGAGAGAGTTGGTGATGTGGCTTATCGACTAGCACTACCTCCTGAATTTGTGAGTGTTCATAATGTTTTCCATGTTTCTATGTAGAGGAAATATGTTCAAGACCCAGAACATGTCATTGATTACTCGACACTAGAAATAAATCGAAATTTAAGTTATGAAGAAAAGCCATTGACAATCTTGGAAAGAACAGTTCACCAACTACGAAACAAGGACATTGCTTTGGTCAAAGTGTTGTGGAATCGTCATAGCGAGAAAGAGGCGACTTGGGAACGTGAAGATAAGATACGTGCCAAATACGCAGAATTATTTGCTCATGGTATGTTTTAAATTTCGAGGACGAAATTTCCTTAAGGGGGATAGGATGTAACACCTGTAGACTCAATCACCATAGATAATAAAATTTATATAAGTTATTGTTATTGCTGTTGTTATTATTATTATTATTATTGTTTCTATTGTTATGAATAATATTTATAAGATATTTAAGTGTATATATATAGTATTCTATTTAATTATTTATTTGTTTAAACTTTTTAATTAAGATATTTATAAATAAACTTTTATATATATATATATATATATTACACGCACAAGTACTGGGAGTGTTTTTCCCCAAACTTCATTAGTTCCATTATCTCAATTCTTTCTATTAATTTTATTATTAAAGAATATTACCTTAAAACTTCTTTTTATAATAATATATTATATATAATATGTATGACAAAAACTTATATAGAAATTTCTACGGTAGAAATTATTAGAAATAGACGGATGTGCCCTTCATGAATTCTCGCTACTAACATTTCAACGCCTGGGAAGGAATTCTTGTGAACATCCCAAGGTTCTGAGAATGCATGTATTTCATTTACCTTTTTTTTTTTTAACCACAGATTTTTTTTTTTAAATTAATGTGTTAGTTAAAAAAAATCAAATATATTATATCATAAATTTAAAAGTTTGCTTTCAAATTGTATTACTATATAGACACATGTGTGTTACTAAAAGATGAAATTTATGTTACTATCATATTAAATGTTGTTATTTTACATATATTCATTTATTTTTATAGAATAAATAATTTTTCACATAATATAAGAGCAAAATATGTATTATTATAAAAAAATATATTATTTTTTCACAAATATTTATTTATTATTATAAAAATAATTATTTTTCTATATAATTACACATATAAAATTGTAAAAATTTTGTTATTACATGAATCAATATACCTAGATTTCAAGATATAATGATTAAATTAAAAAAATGTATTTGCACATATAGTAACACAAATTTACCTATATAGTAACACAAAATGAGGAGCAAATGTGTGTTACAATTAAGACAAATGTATGTTACTATCATATAAAATGTTATTCTTTTTACATATATTTATTTATTTTTATAGAATAAATATTTTTATATAATATAAACAGTAAATTATGTTTTATTATAAGGAGGTGTTTGGTAGAAGGTATAAGAGATATAATATGAATTCTTGTATTGACTTAGGTGGTGATTGGTTGCCAATTATAGGGGTTACAAATTTTGTAAGTAAAATCTATATAATGTTATTTGGTAGGACGTAATATAAAAGTCACATACAATTAGTTCTAAAAAGTAATCTCACTTGATATGATGTAATAAGAGAGAGAAAAAGTAATTTCATTTGGTAGGGTGTAATATGTAGATATATAAGAACAAAAGTTACTATTCAAGCCATACAAAATTGTAAGGTGGGGAAGGTGAGATAATTTATTACATTGTGAACAGTGAAAAGAGTGTAATATGACCTCTTCTTTTACAGGGTCGGCCATATAAAAACCGGGTCAGTATAAAATTTGTATTCCCTACCAAGCAAGATAAGGAGGTGTTTGGTAGAAGGTATAAGAGATATAATATGAATTCTTGTATTGACTTATCTTGCTTGGTAGGGAATACAAATTTTATATTGACCCGATTTTTATATGGCCGACCCTGTAAAAGAAGAGGTCATATTACACCCTTTTCACTGTTCACAATGTAATAAATTATCTCACCTTCCCCACCTTACAATTTTGTATGGCTTGAATAGTAACTTTTGTTCTTATATATCTACATATTACACCCTACCAAATGAAATTACTTTTTCTCTCTCTATATTACATCCTATCAAGTGAGATTACTTTTTAGAACTAATTTTATGTGACTTTTATATTACGCCCTACCAAATAACATTATATAGATTTTACTTACAAAATTTGTAACCCCTAATATTGGCTACCAATCACCACCTAAGAATAAATATTAATTTTTCACAAATATATTATTTATTTTTTTCGAAATAATTATTTTTTCATATAAAAACACATATAAAATAGAAAAAAATGTATTACTACATGATTCAATATATCAAGATTTTAAAAGGACGATGAATAAATAAGATATGCATATTTATTCTTATAAAAATTTATTTTATCCTTAAAGTAACACACATTTGCCCATATAGTAACACAAAATTAGGAGAAAATGTGTGTTAATTAGGGAAAATGTATGTTACTAATCATATAAAATGTTATTCTTTTTACATATATTCATTTATTTTTATAGAATGAATATTTTAATATAATATAAAGAATAAATGTGTGTTACTATAAGAATAAATATTAGTTTATCACAAATATATTATTTATTTTTATAGAAATAATTGTTTTTTATATAATTACACATATAAAATAGTAAAAAATGTATTACTACATGATTAAATATACCTAAATTTTAAGGGGATGATGAATAAATAAGAAACACATATTTATTCTTATAAAAACTCACGTTGTCCTTAAAATAACACACATTTGTCCATATAGTAACACAAATTGGGGATCAAATTTGTGTTACAATTAGAGCAAATGTGTGTTACTGTAAAATCGAATGTATGTTACTATACTTAAAATATTTATTTGTCCTTAGAAAAATATATATGCACTTATATAACATATATAAGGTATTAAAAGATGTATTAGTATATTAACAACATATTATCAGCATAAATTAATAAAAAGAATTAAAAAATTAAGTAACACATATTTTATTTTTGCAAAACTACATATTCCATTTATAGTTGCTTTAAAAGTATAAAAAAATAATTTTTTAAGGATTAGTAACACATATTTTGCGTTTTAGTAACACACTTTTTTCTATAGAGTAACATAATTTGAGAGAGAATTTTTAAATTTGTATCATAATATTACTTGAATTTTATTACATCAATATCAATTTCAAATAAATAAAAAATAAAATATCTATAAAAAAAAAAAACATAAAATGTCACATGCAAGAACAATATGCATATAATATACATATATATGGTTATTACGTTTAGTTGGCTACATATATATATGGTTATTACATTTAGTTGGCTATTAAATGCACATAGTATGCATATATATGAATTCGCTGGCTTGGTCATTAGCGCTATTATATTTCGCCGGTTATTTAAGTTGATTATTAGCGAGAAATATGGAATTTAAGGGTAGCGTTGTCTTTTCCCTTCTTTTTAGTAAGATTTCTACGGTAGAAATTTTTACACAAGTGTTGCTCAATATGTATATATAGATCCCACTAACATTTGTTATCTCACGAAACTAGGGAGCCAAAGCTTTGACTTGGTTTCTAATTATTTTACCATATTATAAAAAAAAAGGAAGTAAGAGATTAACATGCTTTTCAAATCTTATCCTTACGTCCTTATCCTAATTATCTTTCTTACTTATCTCTGGCTGCCCTCAGAAGCAAAGATATTTGGAAAAATATCTCTCTCTCTTCAGCATACTTTTACAAAAAAATCAACTTCCATCATATTATTTCATCATCGTCTGTTTCATTGGAAACTTATAATTGCAAATTATTTCCGCTGTTTTGTAGCATCATATCTTCTCTTCTCAATTGATTGGTAAATCTTGTTATCTTCATCAAGAATTTTTATTAAATTTATATAGTTCACATCCCTGTTTAGTTTTATTTATTTTTATTTTGTATCGTACTTACGGCTAATAGAACAACTATTGCTCATTAGTGGATTGGCGTTGTCCAGCCGCTAATTAGTTTTGTGTATTAGTTGTTGAATTCAAAACTTTTTATTCTAAATTATTTCTTTTAGTTTAGTTATTAAAGATTGGTGAGTTATTTACATGTATATATATGTATACACACGAATGAATATGTTTAAATATGTACTGATAGAACCTATAAATTATTAATATAATTATTAGTTTTAGATGTAATATATTCTTATTATTGTTTATTTTATGAATTTAACTGATGTATATGTATAATATATTTGATGTATATGTATAATATAATTAATTAATAGTTAAGATACTATTAATTATTTAATTTTTTTATTTTCTTTCTTAATTAATATTTTTTTAAAGATCTTTAAAGTATTTAGCAACAATTCTAGTTTCATTTAAATATTTGTTTGTTGCATCAACTCTCGCTTTAAGTAAACTACACATTTACAAGGACAATTAAGGTTTAAGGTGAGATTTTATTTGCTTTGTCCCTTCTAAATGTTCATGTGAATTTTATTGTTACACTCTATATGATATTGACATACATATTGAATTATTGAGTTACTTCGATGGTAAGGTCGTTGTGACTTTGCGGGGACTTCGGTCCAGGAGGGTAAGCTCCTTGGAGGCAACTCCACCGTATACAGATTGGCCAATATACAGATGCATTGCTTATGCATGCATGTTACGTGAGTTGATTATTTGATTTACTTGTGATATTTAATTGTGACAAAGGGAATCCCGCTGAGTTAGTTGGTTGCTCACCCCAAATTATTTAACATTTTGCAGATTAAAGGGGGAGCGGTGGAGCATTGATGGAATTGCCTGTTTGCTGTTGTGTATTTAATTTTGATAAATTGGTTTATAGTGTTTTTTAATATACTACAATGTTAAGTTTGAGATAACAATTTTTAGTATTATGAGTCGCATCGCATAGATAATTTGAGTATGTGCTTATTACTTTAACTAAGACAGAATATACTATCTTTTGGTATAAATAATCTAAGTACTAATGTATTTTACTTTTATAATAATTATTTCCGCTGCAAATTTCAAAATAAATATGTTTATTTAATTTATCTTATTGTTGTTTGTTGATGAAATAAACTAATCCAAGTGCTTAAGAATATAATCAAGGAAATAACGGATGACATGTCCTAAAACGGTTAATCAAGCATGATGAACATGGGCAAAACCACGAAGAATCAATGAACAAACAAGAAATGGCCGAGCAGCAATGGACAAACAAGAAATGGCAAAACTAGTTGAGCAGCTTCACCTGCTCGCCTATTAGTGCTTAATAGGCGAGCAGACCTTGTAATTGTTGTACTAGGCGAGCAGCTCATTCTGCTCGCCCAATGAGCTGCTCGCCTATTACCAAGAGCTGCTCGCCTGTTGTGAAGTTGATCACCAGAGCCCTATTTTCACCATTTTTAGCCCATTTTCCGTTGTAATTATCTTGTTTAAGCGGTTAAGGACACTTGTAAGCTTCATGTGGAGCGTGGCAAAGCATATGCCACCTCCTACTTGTATATTTGATCTTTCTAGAATTAAACACTTTTTAACTCCGGTAAACTGTATTTGATCGATTGTTAATGAAATCGCAGTCATAAGTCACATTAAAGCTTCTTTTGCAGAGATTTCGTTAACATTGTTTGAGTGTGTTTATATATATTTTGGTCTACAAAAGCTTTATAAAAATAGGGATGCGACAGTGTGGTATTAGAGCAGGTCTACGTTCTTGTAGACTTGAAAAAAAATGTATATGTATTATATATCCTTTAGAGTCTTATTTTGGAAAATCATTATGCATTCTATATTTTTTAATGCCATGGCATCCACCACCGCCCACCGTTTCAACTCCAATGTATGATATTAAAGTTTATGCACTAAGTTATCCCTTGATTCTGAAAAAGGATGATTGTATGAAATATATTATGCTATGTTGAGTATGATATAGTGAATAAGGTCAATTGTACGAGTTTTAATAATAAGAACTATGGTGATTGATAAGAGGGATGTTCAGAGAATTTACGATGGTTGTATTATTTGAACTAAAACTCTCGAATTTTTGTAGGAAAATGCCACCTAAGCGTAGGAATCCTAACAACCCCCATTAGCTAGTGGTGATGAAAATCCACCTCGTGATGAGAATCCCACATTAGCAGATTTGGTTGGGATGCTTAGAGCATAAAATGCCCCCTAACCCGAATCAGGCGGCGACTGGTGCAAATCAGCCACAAGAGGAAAATATTAATTTAGCTGATGTGGCTGCTCTACTTCGGAATATTCAAAATGCCCCTCAGAACCCCCAAGTCCCACAGCCTCCACACCCGCAAGCAGATCTTCTCCAAGTTGTGGAGCAATTCAATAAATTTAAGCCTCCTACTTTTAATGGTAGGGATGGACCATCTGCTCTTGAGGAATGGATGGAGCCTCTGGGGAGTATCCTAGGATTGATGAGGTGTACTGATGCCTAGAGGGTGGCGTGTGCATCATTCCAGCTAAAGGAAGATGCACACATTTGGTGGACCTCATACTGGCGAATGAGGCCTACAGCAGAACGGAATGAACTAACTTCAAGATTTCGCGAGATTGTCACAGAAAAATACTATCCACGCTCCTTTCAGTTGCAAAAGATTTCGTCCCTCCGACTAATCACCCCTAAAATTGTGATAAAAATTTGTACTCCCTATATCCCAACTTAAGTTTCATACTTTATTTTTTTGGGACGAGCCATGGTAAATTTTACTCAAAAAAAAAAAAAACAACTCACTCATCAAAATCAATAAAATATTTTTTATTTAATTTATTAAATTTCATTTTTTTAAATATGTGTGACACTCAATTTATAAAAAAAAAAACATCCTGAAATAAAGGGAGTACATTTTACTTAGCTGATCAAACACACTCTTAAGTTCCAAATAAAAAAATAAGAAAGAGAGGTCTCTCAATAATAACAATATGTTTTACTTTTCTGGCATCATCATTTTGTGATGAGCGCAGATTACATATATTTTGGTGCATGTCAGGTGTTTTACAGTAGAGTACTGTGTTGCAGTAGTGAGAGAGACCAGTCAAAGATAGGGTAATGTAATGATTATAGAGTTTGTTTGTATGTCTTTTTAGCCCTGTGGTGGAAATGATATTTTAAGAAAAGGGGACCAAAAGAAGTAAAAAACGTAAAAGGAAAAGTAGAGATTGATGATGGACAGGAAATTAAAAATAAAAGGAAAAAAAGCAAGCTTGGGGGTGATGAGATGCCATGCCATGCCATGCCAGGTAGTTTTGTTCATCTACTTCCACTCATCAAAGTGTTTTTTACTCCTTTGGGATTTTGTAAAGTGTGCGATTATTTGCCTGGACCCATGCATTAACAACCACACTAAATAGCTGTAGAATTTTTTGTTTTATTTTTAATTATATTTTATATGCAAACGATACTGGAAAAACACATTTTTACTTACCTTTATTATTTTTAATTTGTCATGTGTACTATGTTTTGTTGACAAGGTGTTGTATATGCATAATCCAAATATATTTTTAAACAATATTAATTATTTATACTGAACATTATATTATAAGAAATTAAATAAAGAATTGCCAACGTAATTTTACAACAAAAAATTTTGTAGTGGAGATTACCTTCAACTTGCCTACAAATTTTTTAATAATATAAACAAATTTTCATTACTCAAACTGCAAATAATTTATCTACAAAATCAATTTGCACGCGAAAATTCTTTTACCTATATTACCTACAAAAATTCTGCCTACAAAAATTTACCTACAAAAAATGTCTATATAATTAAAAAAAATTATAGGCCATTTATAGAAAATTCCAAATATTGAATTATTTGTTGAAAACTTTATAGTCATATTAACAAATTTCTTAGATAATTTTTTTTTTTATAGTTGCAATTATTTGCGTTATTCAGTAAAAGTTATTGATTTTTTTTTTAAAATGCATTTAAATTAATTACACAATGCACTTGGTTAATTAGTCAATTTTTTTGTATGTTAAACGGGCTAGCTCTTACCCTATAGGGTCAACCAAATGGGTTTCGGCCTAAACGGATAAGGGCTTTATCCGGTTCATTTTTAACGGTCCTCTAATATTTGAAACATAACCCTAACCCTAGCAGTTCTCAGGCTAAATGGACTATATCACAAAAATAGAAAAAATCTAAATTTTAACACATAATCTAAAATAATGATCATAAAATATTAATATTTAAATTAGAACATAGACATTGTCCATAATTTCATTAAAATTAAAAATAGTTTAACATAATTATAAAAGTTCAAACGTCAACACTTAAATACTTAAAAGTTCAAAACATTGGTATTTAAAAGTTCAAATATAAGTACTTAAAATTAATATATAACACTTAAATAAAAATTGGGGATAACTTCAATTAATAACAATAATAACTAATAAGTATATGTATATATAAAATATAAAAAAATTATACGGACTAGCGGGCGAGCTCGGTTAACCTGCGGGCTAGCCCGTTTAGCCCTCAGGCTAATAGGGTCGGGCCAAAAAAGCCCGAATTTAAACGGGCCCATGAAAGCATGGTCCTAACCCTGCATTTTTCAAGGTTAAACGGCCCGGCCCTATTAGCCCAGCCCGGATTAACATCTCTACTGCATCGTGTATTTCTATACATTTGTATATTTCTGCTCCCTATACATTTTTATTTTTACTTTTACTAAAATTTATTTCTAAGGTGAAAAATATAAAATAAAATTAGAGTATTAGAACATATATAAAAATGTAATATTAAGTATATTGTGAAAATGTAAAATATGAAAAGTAAAATAGAAAATCCAAAGTATATGAAATTGTGCATTTTGCATATAATTTTAATGGAAACATAGAACGAACTAGCTATAAAATACGATTGAGACGGTAAATGAAATTCAATGTGTTACACGAATATATATTTAATTACGTGATTTGAGATAATATAATATATTACTCCCTCCATTCCAGAGGTGTTTTCACCTTTGGGATGACATAATTTTTAAGAAAAGTAGAGTATTGTGTAAAGTTATATTATTAAAATAATGAGATTAGTTGAATTGTGAAGATAAAGTTAAATTAATAGTTTTTATTTATAGAGTGTGAAAATAATTGTAGAACGCACGAAAAAAAAAAAATTAAAAACAATTATAGAAATGAGGGAGTATCATTATAGCAGTACATATTTTGTTTGGGTAAAGACTTGCATGAGGGGCCTTCATGTACGTGATTCACTGGTCAAAGTGTCATAGATGTGACTGGAAAATACTAATAATGACATATCATGCTTCAAATAACTAATTATAAATATTGTCAAGTTTGAATTAAATTGATCCCGTGTCTTCCAATAGAATTTAATTTTTAAATTAAATACATTGATCTTCTGAGTCATGGGGCGTGTGGTTGGATGATTGGTCGGTTTTTTTTTAAATAAAAAAAATTTGTATGAACTCGAGTTAACTGTTAACTCAAATTTATTAATTATCATTAACATTTGTATATATTATTATTGTTAAAAATTCAATTTTTTTTATATAAGAGTAATAATGATTATGCATAAGCATAACAGTAGTACAAGTTCAGTGAAATCAAGTTCGCAAAAGACCTACTATTTCTAAAAATTGGATCTATGACTGCATCACATACTAAATTCAATATTTATTCAAAAATAAAAAAATATACTTCATCCGTCCCATAAAAATTTACCCACTTTCTTTATTTGAATGTCCCACATAAATTTGCATACTGCTAAAAAAATATTGATTTGTGTGTAAACTCACAAATCTATACACATATTTACCCCTATACCAAAACTTTATATCTAAAATATATTTTTCTTAAAAAATGTGTCATCTCATATTGTGTAAATTCCTACTAAACGGAGAAAGTATTTGACAAGATTCATTTATCTATTTATCAACTTTTGATTTATCTGTGTGTTTATTCAGTAAATATATCTATTTATTTATCATCATATTAAATTTGTCCGCAGAATTTAGAGTTCTTTAATTGCCTCTAATCTTTGTCCAAGACAAACATATTTTTAAAATAATTTGGGTTTTAAAAATCACAAAACCTTTCTAATCTAAATTCATGGTTACCTCAAAATCCAAATAGAGAAGTAAAAACTTTCATCCTGCTAATTACCCTATTCAATTCAATGTGGATTTTTCAATTCCTGCGATTCTTCATTCTTAGGGCTCATTTGGTTCGTAAGATAAAACTATCTATCCGTCGAAAATATGCATGTTTTCGACGGATAGATAGTTTTATCTTACGAACCAAATGAGCCCTTATTGTATATTGTTATTCTAAATTCAAAACAATGTTTGTTAAAAACCTTGCTTGATGATCAATCGGGGCATCTAAAGACACACTCACTTTTTCGGCGGCATTGCTCGCACTTAGGGGACGGCTCTAGATGGGGGCGACATTCCACCCATCTCCTTTTGTGATATCCTGCTGTTCGGAAGTTTTTTATTAGGAACAATTACTAGAAAACTTGAATGATAGGGCTTGGGCCAATGTCGATCGATTTGGGATTTGGGAATTACACATACCTCGGTGTAGCAATCTGAGTTCGTTGAGAAGTTCCTTACTATTTTTTATTTTTGAAAATTATGAAGAAATGTGATTTGGAATATGATTTTTTTTTAAAAGTAATCAAATAGGAGTACTACAGTTTTCTAACATAACCAATTATAATAGTTCTTTCTACTATCAAGTATATAACATATCATTTCGTCTTGCTATAAACCGGAACCGCAATCGAGAAGGATCTCCTGGAACTGCGCTCCGGAACCGCAATCTCCATAAGAGGGGAACCACCACCACCACACTATGTTGGGATATAATCTGAGTGTTTTGATTTAGATCCCAAAACCCTTGATGATTTGCCTAAGTATAGTTTGTTAGGATGATATAATTTAGGATAGTTAGGTTAGAATAGATTTTTCTATTTACAGTCAGTTCAGGGGGAACGCACTGAAAACTGAAGATTGATGAAGACGTCCCAAAGATCTGAAGTTAGAAAAGCATCTAATCCTGAAGGTCTAAGTCTGTCCTGAAGACAACTGACTTGAAGTTAATCCTGAAGAACCTAAAGATCGTTCTGAAGCTGAGAGAAGTCATCCTGAAGATTTCCACTGATGATGTTCCTACTAAGTACTCTAAGCTTGCTCAGGTCAGGATTCACTCAGTGAAGGTGGATGTAGCCTGAGTGATCTCTTAGTGACACTCATAAGTTCCTGATAGAAAATGTTAGTGAAGCAATGGGAGTTAACATTTATGTTAACATTTGAGGACAAAAGGAATGTCAGCAGCTCCGAATAAGACAAATATTTATTCTGAGAAAAGAACGTGAGACTCAGAATTTTAAATGTACGAGGAAGCATGTAGTCGCATCAAGAACTAGCCGTTTGAAAAAGCAGCCAGTGAGGAGGCGACACATATGTATGGAGTCTGCATCGCATTTATTGTTCTCATTACCCTGCAGGTGGCGGATCAGAGAGTTTCCCTTTTAAGCATTGGGAAAGGTCAACCAAGTACAAGTCAGCCTGAACCTACCTAAAATAGGTAGATTTGAAAAGATCTCCTCCAACGAATCTTTTTGAATTTCCCTATAAATACAGATTGCCTTGCACCCTTTCATGGTTACGGGAAATTTCCAAACTATCGAAATCTCCAGATTCCAAGTGCTCAAAGCATACTTCAAGCAACACTCTGCAAATTTAAATTTCTCTAGTGTTGTAGTAGGAATCATAATTTGTGTTTTTCTTAGAGTGATAATCCGTATCCTTAGCTTTGTTTTGTCAGCAAGGGTTATCACAAACTTAGTTGGAAAACAGAAAGTCAAACCCCTCAGTTTGTGAGAAGGTTGGTGGGTAAGGACTGGGACTTGTAAAACGCCTAGGGGTCGAATTCCTTAGAGAGGAATGAGGCTATTCGTGCACCTTGGCACGTTAAAACAAGCACCAATCCTCAGTGGAGAGGATTGCTTCCTGTTAAATCAAGTTGTGGACGTAGAAGTTGGTTATCTCCGGACCACGTTAAAAACGCCCCTGAGTGCTAATTTAGATTTCAGTTCAGGATCATAAACTGTCATCATACTAAATTGAACATTCAACATAAGTTTTACAACTTCAGGAGAAACCAATTCTCCTGAGCATTAATCAGTGCACCAGCCTTAACAACTATTTCTAAGCAAAACGGAAAACAGTTTTCAGGATATAAAACGAGTAGAAACATAAGGGCTCACTTCTGCACGTAACTCTAGCTTACTGAGATAACTATCCAATTGACTAGCTTTATAAGCGGTCAGTAGGTGAGTTATCTCTATTGAGCTTCCGAGAGCACGTTTCTTGAAACTCAGTTTCTTTGGTTCCTGACTGACTTGCCCCTGCTGTCCCTGAGACTGTTAGTTCAGTGAGCATCCTCAGGAACTTCCTGACTGAATTTTGAAAGAGCATTTTCTGATAAATTAGGAAAATCCGACATCAGTGCATTCCCCCCCCCCCCATACACTGAATATACTTGTTTCGGCACCAACGCACCATAAGAGGAATAAATTTTCCATTTCTTTGTGTCGAACCCAAGACCTGATCAAGACCTTAAGTAGTGAAATTCTAACCACTTGAGCTATCCACATTTGATATTTGGAATATGGAATTTAAAAAAGCACGTGAATGTGTGATCCAGGATTTTAACACAGCGAGTAGAATAATATTATCGTAATCAACTGTCAATTCTGAGAATACCTGGAAGATACAACAATGTGATTATATAACTGTTAAATCATTGATTCAATCTTAATGAATACTGGAAGAACAACAATAAAACACGATAAAAGAAATTAACTTAATTCTTTTCAATTTATAATTCAACTTCCTTACAATTGAGACACTTGTCGATCTCTAATGAACTAACTTGAGTTTCAAACGTATAAGCCCAAAAATCCAACTCAATAACATTAGTTAAAACTTAAACAAAAGTCCTAAACTATAAAATATAAATAATAATATTAAATTACAAATTTAATCTCAATTTCAATCCGATCCTCAGAGAAGAACAATGCGCGGGTTATACTATGACCCGTCCCAATTCAAGACCAGTCCTTTTAAATTCCATAATAAAAAATATTAAAAGTAAGGTATGTGACACTTAAAAAATAAGGACAAAATTAAGGAAATTAATATCCAGTGTGGTGGTGATCGGATATATTAATTGTTGTAGCAGGTGAAAGAATCAAATTAAAAAAATTCAGATTTACATGAATAATTTCAAAATGTGTATTTTATGAGAATCGAAATCAAAGTATTGCAAAGTTAATGAACTTAACAATCTTTGTTCTCAATAGAGTATAATGTATTCTCTGAAGTAAAACATCCTAGTACTGTATCTTGTCATGTATAATGTATTAACAGACATGAACAATACCGTGTGCTGCACATGATACAGGCTAAGAAAACAGAGGCACAGTTACAAGTATAGTATCTCTAACCTCATTCTTAATGTGTACAGTTATTTCAAAATCTAATACAGTATATGTACAGTTGGTATACTATATTTATACATAGTGTATTGTATACTCAGGAAGATGTAATGAATACATGTGATCTCATTGTGAGAGGGGAAAAGGTTGGGGTGGGTATCGCGTGTTGTGGGGGTGGTGGGGTCGGTGGGGTGGCCCATGCAGCCTTTCTGCGGGGCCCCCTCATTTTTGTTAGTTTGTGAGCAGACAAAAGCACTGAAAGCTTCTCCTTCTCCATCTATGCTTTCACACTCTCTTACCCAATCATACTAGCCAAGAATCTTGTAAAGCTACTCTCTCTCTCTCATCCACCTTACATCATCTTGATCATCACTTTAACTGCATCATGTGAAATATATTCCATAAACAATGTAAAAATGAATTTTAAAGCATCCTAAAATTCAGATATAGTAACATCGATTTCGCCCGCGCGAGTCTTAGTGGTGTTTTAAGTCGCTATTATGAGGAGGAGGTGTGGTTAAATTGTATTTTAAGTATTTTATTGGATCTAATATTTAATAACTTATAAAATATTATTCATGAATAATTTATAAGTGTTTAAATTATTTAAATTATATAATTTATCATAATTTTTTTTTAAAGTTAACTTTAATATAAATACTTATGTATATATTTTTTATTTTTTATGTTGAGATAGAGGCGAGGAAAAGAAATTTAGGGTGGGATGGTGAGAAAAATAAATTAATATATTTTAATTATAAAAATTTTATTTTAAAATTTTATAAGGTATAAACCTTTATTTTACTAAGCAATTTGAGCATATTTAGAAACTCACAAACATTTTCTAAACTATTTTAAACAGGGCTATATAACTAGTGAGACTCACTCCCAAATGTTAAAAATTGTGACGAGCCGTTTTAATAAAAAGTGATTTTGATCTTCTCAATTGAGTTTGCAAACATACATGAGTGTATACATATATAATAATACAATGAATTATAAGTTACACATTAATTGCATAAGATTAATGCAATAAAATGGTAAATCTTAATGCTTTAATCCCCTCTTAAAGATTTAAAGTGTGAACCTATATTTAATAAAACAATTCTTCAATAGTGTGAAACAAATAAAAGCTTGAAAAAAAAAATATAATCGTCGATGCAAAAAGGATATAAGATGACGAGGACCACTTTAGTGGCTTTTGATCCTAAACAGTGTGTCTATATATAATACAAATTCCATTATCTTCCATCTCCCCCACTTCACCAATTGAGACCACATCTCCATTAATTCCAAATTCAATCTCTCTTAATTTCTCTCCTTCATTTATTTTCTCACTCTCTAATTAGTTCTCTACTTAATTTCCAAAAAGATATACATTATAATGGGAGCAATGACACTTCCTCCAGGATTCAGGTTTCATCCGACGGACGAGGAGCTTGTTGCCTACTATCTTGATCGTAAAATCAACGGTGGGATCATCGAGCTCGAAGTCATTCCTGAGGTTGATCTCTACAAATGTGAACCTTGGGATTTACCTGGTAATTAATAATTTAAAAAATTAATATGTAATTGCGTAGTGTAATTAATTAGTTTAATTTTCTTGATGCAGCAAGATTTGATTAATTTTCTTAATTATTTCAGATAAGTCTTTCTTGCCTAGTAAAGACATGGAGTGGTACTTCTATAGTCCTCGAGACAGAAAGTATCCAAACGGGTCTCGGACTAATCGGGCTACCCGTTCGGGTTACTGGAAGGC
This sequence comes from Prunella vulgaris, assembly GCA_026898435.1. Taxonomy (NCBI): domain Eukaryota; kingdom Viridiplantae; phylum Streptophyta; class Magnoliopsida; order Lamiales; family Lamiaceae; genus Prunella; species Prunella vulgaris. The sequence goes on from JAPKLY010000256.1 coordinate 592,466, forward strand.
AACGGGGAAAGACCGGGCCGTGCACTCGCAAAAGCGGGCCGTTGGAATGAAGAAGACATTGGTGTATTACAGAGGAAGAGCGCCTCATGGGATTAGAAGTGATTGGGTAATGCACGAGTATCGGCTACTTGATTCTGCACCCGGTAGCACTGGATCCAATCTCAAGGTACGTAAAATATATATAATTAAAGTGTTATTATATATGAATTTTTGATTTGTGTCAAACACTAGGGTTTCAATTAAGTAGAGGGAAATAAAATGTAGACTCAAATTTATCAGATAATTAGGAATTAACTTATATTTGTCATATTTAGATGTGACGTTGTGAAATGTTAATTCTTCAGTAGGCTTTAAATTTAATTGAATTTTGTGAAATTAATAGTTAAAGTCACATACATCACAATCCTACTTTCTTTTTTCAACATTTCATTCCTTTATGCTCATTGTCAAACTCATGGCCTAATCAAACCACCATCTTTTCCCATTGCATACAGGATTCTTATGCACTATGTAGGGTATTCAAGAAAAACATAGTCATACCAAATAAGAGTACTAGTACTAGTACTAGTACTAGTAAAGATGAATCACTTGGGGCAGCATTGGATCAAGTTTTATGGGATGACGAAAATCGGGCCACCCCTGAGACGTCTAGAGATCAGCAAGAAAATGGCGAAGACGATCATGTTCAAAATATTACGAGCGAAATGCACTCCAAGAACCCGTCCCAGGCTTCGTCGGATGTCACACAAGGGACACCCGTCGCCGTGGTTTCAAAAGCAGAATCAATGGCTCAGATTGCATCAGATGAAGTCAATAGCTCAATTGATCAATTTTATAGTTATGGCACGGAGAATATTTCAAATTACATCCAGGTAATTAATTCACATTTAACATTAATTGTCACTAGGAAATGTGTTTTATGTTATAAGTTAAAACTAATTAAACTGTTAATTATATGCTTTCACTAGTCATAGATGGTCCCATGCAGGAATGATCCCTTTGATCATGAGGAGTGTCTTTAGATTTAAAGTGACAAAACATGGGAGCAATGAACTCGACATCTTTCTATAAAGCAGACCCCAGAAAATGATCTCCCAGAGACTGATGAATCCTATGCCTTTTTCTTCACTATTTCCCATAAGTTCTTTTGACTAGCCAAAATATTGTCTTTCCACCATAACATTTTCAAAATTAACACTCATTCTTTTTAAAATGTTAAATCGATATTTCCAAGTTAAATTCTGTCTCACTGTACATGAGACTGTCTCATACAAGACCTACTCATGATAATTAATTCTCGATTTTTTTTTTTTTGAATTGCAGGACTATACAGGCTTGTTTTATGAATCCTGGTATCCACCTCTGGGCTTGGAGGACTTCCCACAGATGGATTTAATAGAGGGAAAGTTTAGCAATGAGTACATGATGAACTGTGATAGATACAAGGAGTGTGTGAATGGGATTTCAAGTTTGGAAGATATTTATTCAACTGAGAGCATCAACTGCCAAAATTATGCAGGATCAAACTGACTAGGCTTCATATATTAATATATATTTATATAGGGCATATATATACACATATTAATACTACATTGACATGGGGGTGTTTGATACATTTTCTTTGTAGCTTTTTTTAATATTTCAATTTTTTATACTTGGAATGAGAATGAGATTATTTAATTTTTGCTAATGTTGAGGTTTTTTTTTTCAGTTGATGTGTAATTTTTATTTTGTTCAACTTTTGTGAGCAAGTCTTGATTTTTTGAAAGATGGCTTCTCTCATTGTCTTCAAGATGTATACTGTATAAGATAACAGAATTTTATTATTGTCACAGTAATTTACTGTCGTGTCGATTTGTTCTCTTTGTCAGCATCTTCTCTTTTCCCTTCTCCTATAATTTAACAAGTGACAGATCACGAAATCAAAATTAATAATTAATCAAAAAAAAAAAAAAATGACAGTCATTGAAAGCAATTAAATAAATAATTTATTTAATTGATATTTACCATAAATGTAAATGGATAATTATATTAAAATGGGAATTGAATGAAGTTTATTAACTTTCTGTGGATAATATGAGTGAGAGAATTTAATTCTCTCGATCAGAGAAGCACGTATCTCTGGAAATCTTTCTCCATATAAGTAACAAAAATGAATAGAGTACATGAGTTTTTTACTATCACCTAGGGGTGAGCACTGTTCGGTTTTAACCGAAAAACCGAACCGAACCGAACTGAAATAAGAATTTGGTTCGGTTAATTTGGTATTCGGTTCGGTTTTGGTTTTAAATATTTAAACTTTTGGTTTTCGGTTTCGGTTTCGGTTTTTAGGGTAAAAAAACCGAAAAACCGAAAACCGAACCGAATTTAAACATATATATATATATATATATAATTATAATGTATAATACTATTACTAATATATATAAATAAATTAAATAAATATTATATTATATAAATATAATTACATTACATATAGATAAAAAAAATCCTAACCCTCAAACCAGTAAGTTACCCCTTCCAAATTCCCTCCCTCACCCTCACCCTCACGGCGCCTCACTTCCAGAAATTCCCTCCCCCACCCTCACGCCACTCACCCCATTCCAATCCATCGCCATCCGCCTAAGCTCACGGCGGGCGACCACCAAATCACCACTTCTCCTCTCCCTGTTTCCTCACACACAATTTTAACTAGTGATATTTCGGTTAATATGGTTATAAATCGAAACCGAACCGAAAATTTCGGTTTCGGTTTTTTCGGTTTTTAATGTATATGGTTCGGTTTTGGTTTCTAATAATAATAAATTCGGTTATGTCGGTTTTGGTGATTTAGTTCGGTTCGGTAACCGAACCGAACCATGCTCACCCCTACTATCACCCATATAAATATGTTTGGTTTAGTGGACTAATTAGTCAATCCCCCAAACACGGGACTATTCCTACCAAAACATGCATGTTTTGGCAGGAATAGTCCCGTATTTGGGGATTGACTAATTAGTCCCCTAAACCAAACACACCCTTAAAGCACTATATTAGTGAACAATGAAATTGATTTGTGAAGCAATTCATGTGATCGTATTCTGACTACGGGAATCACAGTGTAAATGGAATTCATTCGGCTTGATTTCTTTTGACAAAAAACAATGGTTAGTGTATCTAACTATATTGGTTGTATGAATTTCAATATTGGTATAAGAGTCAATGTGTTGAATATTTTTGCTAATGTTTGTTTTTTTAAAGATTTACATTTTTTATTCGAATAGTATGTTCTGTTCTTTTTAATTTTTTTAGAGTTTTCTAAAATGGTAATTTGGGTCTTGAAAAAACCACCAAATGTGTGTAGTATAGAGTTAAAATGATCCGTAAAGTTTCATGATTTTTGGCTCTACCGTTTTGGGAAAAAAATATAAAAAAATTTACAGAATTTTGACTGGAAATTTCGAATAGTATATGATGAATTTTGATGAGTTATTGGAACTAGATTAAAGTGTTTTAAAGAGAATTCTATTGATATAAAGTTTATGAATTTTGGTCAAGTATTGAGTAAGTTATGATTTTACAAGTTTATGTTGTTTTTTAGATTTTTTTGAAATTTGCAGAATTTATTGACCAAACTTACGATTGCTTTGGAACAAAATATGATTAATCCTTGAATCTATATCGCATGAGGATTCCATTGATATATTTTACGCAATTTTTGATCTTGTATTGAATAATATACAATTTTTTGAAGTTTTATGCTTTTCCGGAATAGATCCAAAATTGCAGATACTTTGATTAAACTCTGCGTTCAGTACATAATAAATTGTGATTCACTCTTAATATTGGGTTGAACTGCGTTAAATGAGGAACTCGTACAATTTTTATTTGTAGATTTTGGTTAAGATATGATTAAGTTATTGTTTTCTCAAAATTTTTATCATTCATGTTCTTACATCAGAAATTATGAAGAATAAATGAATGAATTGTGGCTTGTTCTCATTATTGGATGAATTTATGTTTAATGAGGATTACATCCATGTATCATTCGTTAATTTGGTCAAGAAATGAGTTAGATATAATTTTTTTTTAAAATTTTGTGAATCGAGACTATTCTTGCAAAGTTACAGAGAGTTCAAGGACTTTCTTTGAAAACTAGATATTCTCCAAGGACTAAATTGCAAAATAACTTGTTTCTGATCCAATCGGTCCAAACCAGGGAGGTGGCCATCAGAGCCAAGGCAGAGTCGGCAACGGCAAGAATGGCAAGGTGGCGACTGGGCAACATGTGGGCTTCACGTGCTGACGACTGGCGAACTCTAATGGCGCGTGAGACTCACGTGCCGGTCACAAGCAATGAGCAGTGGTGTGTGGCCTACACGGGCCGGACAGCGGTGACAAACAACAATGCGTGACCTTTACGCACCGATCAGCGGTGGCAGATGGTGGAACATCTCCTTTCATGCTTACTAAATTTGTTTCCGACCTTTTGGGCGCATGAAGTCCTATTTGGCTCGGTTGGACTTATTTTAACTGCATTTTTTGTGCCAAGAATTTTTGTGTGCTTTTTTTTCAATGTATAATCTTAATTTACATAGTAAAGGAGTATTTGAATAAGTTATATTTAAATACTTATTTTTTATTTAAATAAAAACTATAATTGATTTATAACACTGGTGAATTAACTAGTTCATGAGTAAATTTATTTTTCAAACCTTAAATGTTTAAGTAGTTGCTCATTTATTATGGACATGACTCGAAAAGTAAGAACTATTACAATCAATGAACATTATCTTATGCTTTTAAGCAAACTTATGCTTTTAAGCTAAATGATATTTGAAAATTTTGGTACAGTCAATGAACATCGTCAAATATCAGTAAGAACTATTGCATAAGTGAACATTATCTTATTGATTCATTCCTATTAATAACCAGACAATGACTTTAAAAGCATTAATCGCTGAATTGAGTAAAATTGAAAAACTCAATGACGATAATTACGAACATGGTGTCATGATATTGTGAATGTTCTTGAGGAACATGATCTGTCGATATTATCGACCATGTTAAGGAGGATCCTGGAATCAATATAGAGAGTCAGATTCAAAAGGATTGCGGGATTTACAAGGTTGGGAAAATAATAAATTCCATAGCTCGTGAGTTCCTGATAACCTCGGTCAAAGGAGACATAATTAGTAATTGTGAGATGCATCCTACTGTCTATGATATCTTAGCACATCTAATGGAGAAGTATGGTAAAGTTTCATTTTCTGAGGAATGTCAAAATTCAAGATTTTATCCATTCACATCCCAAAAAATTGGAGCACTTCAGGGTTCAACACGACTATTGATGAAAGAATTAAAACTTTCACCCATTTTAATTAATATTGTTGAGTTAAAAGATAAGAGACTTGAAATTAAAAAATCCTTATCAAGTGTTAGCATTGCTGAAATCAGTTCTGATAAAACATCGGGTTCTAATTTAACCTAAGTGAAGTTGGATGAAAAGTGAAATGGGCAAGCGACTTCAAATTGGATATTCTACTGTGAATCTTGGAGTCAATCCTAATGCAAGGAAGGTTAAAAAGAAAACATATACAAGACTGAAAATGGACAAAAGTGAGAGAACATGCTTCAAATGTCACATGCATAGTCATTTGCTCATTAATATTCTAAGTCCAAGAGGAACAAGGTAATTCATTCTATTATATTCAAGAATATTTATCTTCAGTAAAAGTATTGTTAACTGAATCTTATCCTTGTAAATTATAGACCCAGAAATGATAGAGCATTAACCAAAGGTGAAAGAGCGTTGAGATAAAATACAACCATGTGGCTAACTAACATCGAGAAGAAGTCTAGGGACTTGTAACTTGAGATTGATGATAGTCAATATTTTGTATTGGGATATTCACTGAGTTTTGATTGATTCCAAAACCCCTGAAAAGATAATTTGCCTAAGTATAAATTTAGGATTGTACAGGGTCAGGAATAGCTTCACGATAGGTTAGACTTTTTATATTTACAGGTATTCAGTTCAGGGGGAATCGTCCTGAAGACTGAGTTCAGAGGGAACCGTCCTGAAGACCGAGTCATCCTGATGATTCTTGAAGATGATCATGAGAAGACCACTGATGTTCTACTGACTGTTTATAAGCATGGTCAGGATAGGGCATTTCAGTGAAGGTGAAAGTAGCCTAAGTATTCAGGTTGAGTGTTCATTTAACTGACACTTCGTGATTCCTGAAGGAAAGGGCTACTGAAGATTTGGGACTTAGCATTTATGCTAAGAGACTAGAGACCAAGAGAATGTCGGTAAAACCAATAAAGACAACATTTATACTTGAGATTGAGATGCAAATCACTCTGAGTATTAATACAACGATAAACATTAAAGTCTTGTCATAACTAGTCATTTGAAGGACAACCAGTAAGACAAAGACATCTATGTATGGATATTGACATCCTCGTTAAATATCTGCAGTCAAAGGCGGCGCTAGAAGACCTTTTCACCAAAACAACATGTTGAAAAGTAAATGTTACATCTCTAGGCTGCCACCTACCTAAAATAGGAAGATTTGTTTTGATCTCCTCTAACGGATCTATTACAAATTTCTCCTATAAATACAGAAGACCTTGCACCCAAATAAGGTTACGGGAAATTTCAGAGTCGAAATTAACCAAATATTCAAGTGCTCAAAATAACTGAAACACACAACACTCTGCCTGTTTAAATTTCCCTGGTGTTGTGAGAGAATCTTTTATGTGTTAGCTTAGCCGTGATAATCCATCCTTAGTATTGTTTTGTTGGTAAAGATTATCACACCCTAGTTGGAAACCATTTGAAAGCTAAATCTCTCAGTAGTGAGTTGGTGAAGTGGGACGGACTAGGACTTGTAAAACTACCTAGGGGCCGAGTTCCTAAGAGAGGAAGGAAACTGTCGTGCACCTTGGCACGTAAAAATACAAGTATCAAATTCTAAGAGAGGATTTCTCCTGTTAAATCAGGATCATGGAGAAAGAGCTTGAGTCTCTAAACCACGTTAAATCTCTTGTGTGCTGATTTACTATTTTACATTCTTAAGCTGTCATTTCATCAGTTAGACATTCAGAATTGTTTTCGTTTAGGAAGAAAAGTCTTTCTGATCTGAACGGGCGCAAGTCCATAACTATGTTTTCAACGCTAAGCTAAAATATTTTCAGAAAACTTAAAACTAGTATAATTCAGGGCTCGCATTTCAACACTTAATCAGGCTTGTTTGTATAGCTATCTAAGAGGCCAGTAGGTGAGTTACCTTTAATGAGCTAGCTTCCAAGCGGTCAGTAGGTGGGTTATCTTTACTGAGCTTACTCTGAGCACGTTTTCAGAACTCAGTGTATTTGGTTCCTGAACCGTGTTTGCCTATATCGTGTATTGCTTCACGCAAGTGTACGTGGACGTTGTATATTCGAGAAGTTGACCAAGTAATAAAAATATCGAACACAGGAAAACGATGCGATGTAGAGAAAGTAGTGTTGTTTACAAAAGTAATAGCTAGGAAAACAAGAAAAAGGTTCTTGAGTTCTATCTACTTTTCACAAGAAATAGTAAAATTCTAACTATCACTCTTTGACAAGTGAGCAAGTTTGTGGGAGGTGTGCATTAATGTAATCCTACTATGGTTCAACTAGTATCCTATCAATCCTAGCATGCAAGATCCCTTAATGTCTTAACCAAGACTAATGCTCTATCAAGTGCCTAGATCTCTCTAGAACACCCAGTACTCCATTTGAGAGGTCTTAGCTTCTAAGAAATTCTCATTGACATAAAAGCATTAATACAAACACTTGGTGGGCACAAAATTCAATTAAGAACATCCATGAATTAACTCAATTCTCATGTGTTGCTAACTCATATAGGCTCAAATTATCCAATAGATTACACCAAGCATTCAAACAATTCATCAAATTAGAGAATTAATCAATCAAGATCACTTAATCATGCATGGATTCATAGAACTAAACTACAATGTTGGGACAATCTGAATATTTTGATTAGATCCCAAAACCCCTGACGAATTTGCCTAAGTATAGTTGTTCAGGATAGTCTAGGTCAGGATAGTCAGGTTAGGGATTCAGTTCAGGGGGAACGTGTTGAAGACTGAAGGAAATTGGAGTCGACCCAATTTACTGAAGTCTGAAGTGCAAATCGCCCTGAAGAAGGTCAGAGTCAGTCTTACTGAAGATTGCCTGAACTGAAGCTGAAGACCGAAGTCTGAAGATCCATCCTGAAGACCACCCGAAACACCATTGACTGATGTTTCTACTGAGTACACTAAGCATGCTCAGGACAGAACTTAGTCAGTGAAGAGTAAGTGTAACCTATCAGGCCGAGCTGAATGCTCGTAAGACCTGACTTAGGCCTTGAGTCAGTTTATCTGACTCATGTAAGTCCAAAGCAAAAAGGTTACACATACTGGGCTGAAAAACCTATCAGGCCGAGCTGAATGCTCCTAAGACCTGACTTAGGCCTTGGTTCAGTTTACCTGAATCATGTAAGTCCAAAGCAAAAGGTTATTTATGCTATGGGACAAAGAGACAAAGAGAATGTCAGTAAGACTCCGATAAAGACAAACATTCAGGCTGAGTTATTAACAAGGGACTCAGAGTATTGAATGTACAAGGAAGGACAAGTGTCAGATGGTCAACTAGTCGTTTGTACGGAGAGCCAATGATCTTTCGACACGCATGTACGGAGTTTGCGCAGCAGTTAATGCGGCATTTAATGCATCTCAGAGTTGCAGGTGGCGGGACAAAGATTGCCAGATTAAGCATGGTGATTAGGTCAATGGTACATCTAACCTGCAACCACCCTAAAATAGGAAAGATTTGGGTAGATCTCCTCCAACGGATCTATTTTGAATCTTGCCTATAAATATGGAGAGTCTTGCACCCATTCAAGGCTAACGGGAAATTTCCAAGTGAAAGCTCTCAAGAATCCAAACTCTCAAAGCGTACTATAAGCAACACTCTGCATTTAAATTTCCCTAGTGTTGTAGTAGGATTCACTCTGTATTTGCTTAGATCGATAACTCTTACCTTTAGCACTGTTTTGTATTGCTAGAGCTATCTTAGTTGAAAACCAAGAATATCAAACCACTCAGGGTGTGAGATTGGTTGGTTAGAAGGACTGGGACTTGTAAAACCACCCAGGGGTCAGTTCCTTAGAGAGGAAGTTGGCTATTCGTGTCCCTTGGCACGTAAAACCCAAGTACCTATCCTCAGGGTTTTGAGGATAGCTTCCTGTTAAATCAGGCCGTGGACGTAGGAGTTGGTTATCTACGAACCACGTTAAAAAGACCCTTGTGTGCTGATTTACTTACTGCTCAGGATCATAAACTGTCATCATATTAAACTGAGCATATTGCATTGTTTTGAAAACCTTCAGGACTAACCTTGTCATCCTGATCTTAATACTGTGCACCAGCCTTAACCATCATTTACTAAGCAAACTCAGAGAAAACTTTTTCAGAAACTAAAACGAGTAGACACTAAGGGCTGCACATTCCGCACGTACTCTAGCTTACTGAGATAGTAGTCCAACTGACTTGCTTCCGAGCAGTCAGTAGGTTTGTTATCTCTACTGAGCTTCTGAGCTCATCACTCACACTCAGCTTATTTGACTCACTACTGAACTGTCCCTGCTGCCCTGTGGACCTTCAGTTTACTGAGTAACTTCAGGATCTTCCTGACTGAGAGTGTAAGAGCATTTTTCTGAGTATTCAGAAAAATCTGACATCATTGTATTCCCCCCATACACTGATTATACTCATTTCGGGACCAACATACAACATAGTATTCATACACCAATGCAACAAGAAATTATCCATGGCTAATTGGGATGACAAATCAACAATTAAGCAAGTAAACATCATGATTAACACTAATTTGTAAGAAAATTACAAGAAACTTACCAATTAAGAAGAAATTGAAATGCTTTCCTACTACCTTGAAACGCTATCTTGTGATCCAAAAATCCAAACGCAAAAACCAACTGTAGAAATGTAGCTAAGAACACGACTAATCTAATGGAATATATGGATCGACGATCTAACAGTTTGATTACAAGAAATTGTAGAGAGAAGTATGAGATGAAAGAAAAACCCACTAAGTAACTTCCTGATCTCTCTCTAAAACTTTCCTAATGAAATGAAATGAGAAAAAGTCCCTCCAAAATCCGATCCTTGAGGTATTTATAGCGCCCAAAACGTTTAGACCCTTTTGCCCTTCACTAAATGCGCGAAAAGATGACTTTGCCCTTGATTTGATGGAAAATCACACTGGCGCGCGATCACCTTTCTATAGGCGTGTGATCGTGCGCTCGTCTTCTTCTGGTCGCACGCACCAGAACCGCGGTAGCATTGTGGAATCGTGCGATCACCCTTCTGGAAGCGCGCGGTCAATGCAGTCAGCGACGTCCGATTTTTAACTTTTTCATTTTTGATCCTATGGCTCGTCCAAGCTTCCTAGGGTTTTCCTTTGAGTCATTTAAACTTCTCCATGTGCTCGGATCACATCATCTCATCCCCTATAATCGTGAATTCCTCGTTTTTGCTCGATTTCACCTATAAAACATAATTTACTTGCCAAAAAGGGTTAATAGCACAATGTATAGCATATTACGGTCAATAATGAACATAAACCACTCAATATCATGCTAAAATGGATCGAATGTGATGCAATTATTACCCTAATCAAATTGTCAGTCCGAGCGAGTTCAGTTTCAGTGAGCATCATCAGTTCAAGCTGACTGAGTTCTAAGGAGTTATTTCTGAAAAAGAAAAAAATTGTTATCAGTGTATTCCCCCCATACACTGATTCAGACTCATTTTGGGACCAACATTTTGTATTGCTGTTAATTACTCAAGAGATCATTCAGGGTCTCAACTTTGTATTTGTTCTTCTAAGATTAAATATGACTTAAAATGATGACTATGATACATAAAATAGTGAACAATTTGATTTTTTTTTTGGTTTTATGTGGTTTGATTTGTAAATGAACAATTATTTAGTTTTATGAAGTTGGTTCGTGTTTACCAAATATCTGTTCCTCCCTCAATGTCTATGCAAATGATAATTTTCAGGATGCTAGATCATATTGTGTAAGATCAGATGAACTGACTTGTGATAGAAGGATTTTAGTGTTCATTTTAAAAGTCATATTATCAAAATTTTGAATATTGTCTTGCTCATACGTGACAAGAAAACCATTGTAAAATAATAATTGTTATTCTTCATTGTAATTACTTTATTTTGATATTTGTGATTCTATGAATGTTAATGGCTGTATTAAATTTTTTTTTTTCATTAATTTCATTGAGGACTTTTATGTTTTGGACATATATGTCTTTGAATTCAAATAAGTAAGAGACATTTGATTCTTTTGGACATTATGTAAATGGATGTGGATAAAGATATAACTTTAAAGATTTTAAGAATCTTTAGAAGTACGAAAAAATTAATCTAAATTAATTCAAGGAACTATGCAGTGAAAGAGGGATAATCCGATAATTGTCAAAATTTATACACTTCAGTATAATGGTAAATTGAAAGATGATCTAAATATTATCAAGTGTGATGAGATCCATTTGAACTTTTATATGTGGTTACTTGATTATAGAAATCTTAGATCATGGGAATAACAGCTACATGCACGACTATGCGAGTCAGTATTGAAAGTTGAGTCTAATATTAATTATGTCTTCACAAGATACTATGTTAAATCTAAGGATCACATGTTGATTGAGGTTCGTGAACTTAAAGTATTACATTAGTAGATCATATAACATCAATTTTCTGGAAAAAGATTTTTCTAGTGGGAGAGGCATTTTAGATGCAAAATCATTGTGGAATTGAAATAATCACTCTATATCAAATCCGAGTGGAAGTGATTTGATATAATTTATTGATATATGATGTTTGTTAATTAAAGATCGGATGGATCTTGATTAGAGTAATTATCTTTATAGTACGTAACATTTTATTTTTTTATTCCAATAAAACCAAAAAATATGTGTCTGGGATGCACCGTGAATCAGGAACCAGCTGCAAAATCTGTTTGCAACACTTCAAAAAAACTATTTTGGGAGTTGATCGGGAAAACCATTCAAAATTGTTGAATCGATCGTATATTTTTTTCACAAAAACTTGTGTGCACTTGGGTGCATACCGTGCACTTGGATTTTACGTTCAATTGTGACTTTAATTTTAATTTTTTAAGAACACATAGTTACATGCTGCACTGTGTGTTTTTGGCAATTGAGGTTTAATTTAGTGATTTGTTCTTCGGGTATTATTAATTATTCTTCAAATATTAGTAAATTGTTCTATAGGTAATACTTAGATTTAAGAGAAATTCATGCTTAGATTAGGCTTTCTTTAAGCATTCTTGTTGATTTTCAACACCACCACATCAAAAACATATATGTCTATTCTAAAGGTTAAAAGTAAGCATATGAATTAAAATGAAGTGAGTAATGTATTTATTTTTATAAGAACTTATGAAAAATATCATTTTTTTAAAGTTAATTTATATCCTTTTAATGTTGCATCTCGAATAATTATTTTAAAGCACTACAAATTTGATTAGAAGCTTATAATCAAGACACATTATTTATTTCATTTGTATATATCGGTTTGCAATATTTTTGAGTTGTTCTTAGGTATTACTAAATTGTTCATCAAGAATTAGTTTGTTGTTCTTCATGTATTGCTAAGTTTTTCTTGCAATATAACTTATTAGTATTTGGGGTATTGTTGAATATAGTATGGGGTATTACTCAGTTATTTTTCAAGTATTGCTAAGTTGTTCTTTAGGTATAATTGACTTGTTCTTAGATATTTCTAAGTTATTCTTGCAGTATAACTTATTAATGCTTGAGGTATTGTTGAATATAGTATGGGGTATTAATCAGTTCTTCTTTAGGTATTACTCAATTGTTGTTCATGTATTAATAAATTATTCTTTAAGTATTACTCATTTATTAATTTATATTAATTTTATATAAATTATTAATTTTTTATATATATGCTAAGATTTCGGTTGATATTTACAATTCATTTTACATTCTAATTTTCAAAATTAAAAAATTACTGACTATTGATAATCACAAGGATGAGAGTTCTTTTGCTTTAAAGGATGGATTGCTGGATTCATATGAGTGGAAGAAGGCGCTCAAGAGGCCATTGAAAATCTATGTCGATATGTGAAGGCCTTATTGTGTTTAGTAGATAATAAATAGTTGGGGTAGTGGTGATGAAGGCGCTAAAGAAGGCTACCAATTAAAAAGTCGGGGGGCAGCCATGGTTGAAACAACATCAAATTGGATTAATTAAATTTTAAAATCCAAATGCATTGTAAGCACTCAAGTGTACACAAGAACTACTCTTTTTTTTTTCTTTATCTAAAATTTTAAATTAATTATTAATAATTAATCTATGAATTCATTCAAATTTCAAATTATGTGTTTATTACACTATAACTCTATTGTGTTTTGTTTCTATGAATCTATTTGAATTTTAAATTATGTTGCTCGAACATGTTTATATTTAATATTCATATGAGTTATATTTTGAGATTACATATTTAATTATTTTTATCATATAACATAAGAGATGATGTGAGGATCTTTTTAAGATCTTGTGTGAGGATCTTTTTAAGAGCAAATTACTGTTCAAAGTTCATAACATCAAATGTGAACAAGTATAGGAATGATGTGTTGAAGAAGGTTCTTGATTTTATGTTAACAAACTGGCTCTGTTGGCTGCTTCAAAGGAACAGGGGTCACCGGAGAAGAAGTGGAAATGTGAACCTGTTATCTATACGAAGAGAAATTTGAGATCGAGGAGGAAAGATTGAGTTTTTCTGTGATTTGATTTGGTGAATTTGAATTATTATTTCTTGTGGTTGTGGCTGTGAATTTGGTTTTTATACTGTGATTTTGTGTTGGTATTTGGGGGTAATTTTTTGGTCAATATGGGGAGCACATATATTTTTGTTGTTAGTTTGTATTTCCCAGGTTGTGGGGGTTGGGCCAAGTTATTGAAGTGTTTGATACATTGGATCTTTTTAGGTTGAATATGGGGGTAGTTTTTGCAGTTTTTGTTGTGTTTATATTGTGGATTGAATATGGGGGTAGTTTCTGCAGTTTTTACAGTCTATATTATCTGGAATATTGTACAGTTTATTATCTTAGTATATATGCTTATTTCTGATGTTTGTTATATTTGTGTTCACAGAATTTTTTTGGTAATACTTATGTTGGAAATCCATCCACCATAAGGTATATATTATATATAAAAAATCATATAGTAACACATTTTATTACGTATTGTAATATTAATCTTTTGTTTATAAAAATTAGTTTTTTTATCAAATGAGAAAGTACAAAGGAAGATTATGAAGGTAACTTTTCATTTTATTTTACATAGTATTATTTACATAATTTAATAGTAACATAAATTTAATTGAATAGTAATATTGATTTAAGTCAATAGTAACAGACAAATTTATTTTGTTGTGTATTTTTTTCTAATACATAAAAATTATTATTTGATAGAGAATATAATAAATTTTTTACGTTTTCAAAGATTTATAGTGATATTCATTTTAAAATTTCAAAATGTAACACTGATTAAGGTCATAATTACATCATTTAGCATCCATTTTGGTGTTATATTGATTGGTTTATGTTCATATTTGACCTAAATATGCTATGAATTGTGCTATTGACCCTTTGTTGGCAAGAAAATGTATTTTATAGTGAAAAACGAGCAAAAACGAGGAATTCCCGACTATAGGAGGTGAAATGATGGAATCTGAACCCATGGAAAAGTTTAAAATGCTCAATTGAAGACCCTAGGAAGCATGGATGAGCCGTGGGATCCAAAACAAAAAGTCGAAAATGGACGTCGCAACAACTCGTTGACCGAGCGTTGACTCAGCCATTATCGAGCCAAATGCCTTCTACGGTCGAGCACATTTCACCTGTTCAGGTTGAACCCATCTCGCTCAATCCACCTCTTGCAGCCGCTCGACTAGGCCCGTCCGAGCGCACCTCCGGTTTTGCATCATTTCAAGGGCATTTTTGTCCTTTTGCGCGTTTAATGAAGGGTACAATGGTCCAAGCATGATGGGCACTATAAATACTCAAGGATCATATTCTCAAAGTTATCTTTCATTAGACTTTTACCATTTTCATGTTCTTAGATTAGTTTAGAGAGAGAATTAGGTGGTTACCAATTAGATTAGGAGTTAATTTCTTACTTCTTTCTACAATTACTTTTGATCCAACCATTGGATCTTTAATCCGTTTGTTGCTTTAGATTCCTCTCTTCGTTGTCTACATTCCTACGGTTCAATTTTGTATTTCGCATTCTGGATTAGAAGATAGCATTTCAAGGTTTGATGATTGTATTCCAATTCATCTACATATGGTAAGATTTCCTTTAATTCTCTAGTTTTAGTTCTTCATAATGTTGTTTAGATTCTTAATTGTTGATTTCCATACTCAATTAGCCATGGGCTAATCTCTTGTTGCATGGTTGTAGGAATACTATGGTGTAATTTGGTTTCTTGTTAATCCTATGCATAATTAGTGATTTTGATAGATTAATTCTCTTAATTGATGATTTGAATGAATGTTTGGTATTGCCAATTGGATGTTTAGAACCTAAGTGGATTAGCAAGACATGAGAATTGAGTTTATTCATTAATGTTCTTTATTGAATGTTGTGCATGCCAAGTGTTTGATTAATAGCTTATATGACCAATGAGAATTGCATTTAAGCCTAGACCTCTTAATTAGAGTATTGGGTGTTGTTAGAGAGATCTAGACACCTAATATAGCCCTTTAGCTTGTGTTGTTAGAGAGATCTAGACACTAGTTAGAGTATTAGCTTGATTAAGACACCAAGACACCTTATTAATGATAGGATGGATAGGACACTAGGTGAACCATAGTAGGAGTACTTCCATGCACACACATCACTCATTTGCTCATCTTTAAGAGGTGATAGTTAGCTTTTACTTTGCTTTGTTGAATTATATATAGAAATCATGACCTTTCTTGCTTTCACTAGCTATTCACCTTTGTAAACATTCAATGCTTGCTTGATATTGCATCGTTTCCCTGTGTTTGATATTTTTATTACTTGGTTAATTTGCCACGTCTACTACGACCACGTACACTTTCGTGAGACACGATTTTGGCAAACAAACACTAATATATATTATATAGTAACATACACAAAAGTCACTTGTAACATTTTTTTTTTATAAAATTTAACCCAATTAATTAGTAAAATAAGTTTGAAAATGCTCTTTGAAATCAATTTTATACCAAGAGTAACATATATTCAATTGTGTATTTACAAATTGTTAATAAATTACATTTTATTATTAGTTGTTCAGCGCAAAAAGCAACATGATTATAATTTGATAGTAACACAGAGTATCAAAGTTTGTAACATGGACATAAGGTATCTGTAACATATTCCATAGTAACACAAATTATCAAATTTTGTAACACTGGCATCAGACAACTGTAACATACCCCTGTTGTAACACAATTTAATCCTTTTTATAACAATAACAAAAGTCAATTGTAACATATTTATATAGTAACACAGTTCAATCATTTTTGTAATACTAATTTAAGGCAACAATAACATATCCAAATAGTAACACAAATTAATCCATTTTTGCAACACTGAAATAAGACATCAGTTACATAATCTTCAACACTAAAAATTATAAATGCAGTATAAAGAATGAGTTTTATATCAAATGAGCATTTGGTGTTTTTGTGCCATATTCCATTGGCTGTGTTTTCTTCTTTTTCTGAGTTCCTCTGAAGTGGCATTTCATTCTAGCTTTCCTTTCCTTTGTTGTTGAGCGTCTAGGATCCCGTATTTCAACTCCTTCCACAGTTTCTGCTGATTTTTTTGGCTGTTGTTTTGAGTTAAATGCCTTTGCCTTCATTGAGTCTCTTTCCATACTTTCTTCTAGCATTTTTCTTGTTTCATCATCTCTCTCGCACTCCAATATAAGGATGAAGCTCCTCCTAGCCATTTCATGTCTCCATTGAATTGAACTTTGTACCTTTGTTGTTTCCATTGCTGTGTTTTTTTCCCAAAATTGTAACTTTGCATTCTTTGTCCACCTCGTACGTATGTATTGACTCGGTATTTCTTGTACCGAGTTAATATGCAGCACACGTATGCAGTGGCAGCACAATATGCCACACTCTTCAAACTTTTTGCAGCTGCACTGTATTCTAATCATCACCTATTCAAAAATAACTCTATGTGCACCCCCTTTTACGGTAACATCGTAAATAAATGTGGTATCTTCTCTCGCAATCTCCTGTGATGTACACGATAGACTCCTTAGGAATTCGTTCTCAAATGTTTTGAAAATGGTCAGCGTGTAAACTTCTGCAGCATGTTTCACTATTCCATTAATCATCAAACTTGACTCAGGCATAATACGTTGACACTGGAACTCATCATTGTTTTGTTTGTCCTCCAAGCTTTGACTGCTTTGTTGAATATCTCATAAAACTCAGTCAAGCCTGTTGTCTTTCTTGAGTTGAAAGATATCAAATTGTTTGTACTCTCACTTCGCTGGGATGATCGTATTCCAGCTAAAAAGAAATCCTTGCTCAATATCGTACACCATTTTTCTTTTAAAGTGTAGAGCCTTTCACCAAGTATTGTTCTGCAGGTTATATTCATTAATCATTTTCTTCCAGCAATTTTCAAAGTCCTCCCTATCGTCACATCCGGATAGACACTTTTTGAATGAATCTTGAAATTTGATGTTGCTCTTTAACTGTGCAAACCCTTCTCACTGCATTCTGGTGTAGGTGCCATAGACACAATATGTGCCTTGTTTCTAGGAAAACCTGATTTGTAACACATATTCTATAATGTAGTAACACATAATATACTTTGAGAGTAACATAAATATTTGTAACACATATTTTACTTGAAGAGTAACACAAATATATAGTAACACTCTATATAACTATAAAGTAACACTAATTTATATTTTATGTAACATAAAAATATTGTCATACCTTTTCTATTGCCTTTGAAATTGCTAGGTCCTGGTCAGTGAATATTGTCACTGGAGTCTTCCCAGCCATTGATTTCTTCAACATCGTGAACAACCACTCGAAAGTTTCTATTTTTTCATTTGATAAAAATGCTATTCCAAACATAGTATTTTTCCAGTGGTTGTTTATTCCTACAAATGGTGCACATATGAAATCATACATGTTAGTCTTATAAGTCGTGTCGAATACCAAAACATCACCGTATATATCAAAATCCTTTCTCATCATTGAGTCTCTCCAAAAAAACGTTACTCAACCTCCCATCTTCATTCATCTCTAACTTGTAGAAGAACTGAGGTTCCTCTTCTGATTTGATCTGTATTAATTCCATGAATTTCTTCACATTACCCCCCTCTATGTTACTTCTCTTAGTAAAGTTCATATAGTTTAGATGGTCTTTCATTGTGTGTCCAATCTGTTCTTCTCCTCCAGCACTATAAGCTAGGTAACGAAATGAATCTGCTAGTCTTATACCAGATGATAACATGTCTACAATTGCTTCAGTCTTTCCACCCGTTATAGCTCTCTTAGAACGACGCAAATGGTTCCATTCTTTTCTTGTTAGTTGATGATTGTGCTCCATTATGTGTTTTGTTACTTCATACTTTCCACATTCACTTAATCTTGCCCTCATCATTACCTTGCATCCTGGATCTTGTCCCTCCAATCTTTCTTTTTGTGGTTTTCTCCTTAACCACTGTTTCATCGCCCTGACGTCTTTTACTTTCATTAGAGCACACATAATTTTTAGATATCAACACATTTTTCCCATCCGTTGACCTCGTTTCTATTGTTTTGCGTACACTAAATCCCACTGAATGGGCATGTGCACAGTACAATTTGTAGATTTCATCCATGGTGTCTCTTTTCATCCCAAGCAACGAGTCACTGTATTCGGTACTATTAAAGTTCTCTCCTTCATTTTCTTGATCAGGTGGATTATCTAACCCCTCTATGTGCCCATCAATAGATTGTAGATCAGTGCTTTCTTCATTATGTATTCCTGCAATATCATATTTATAGTAAAAAACATTGAATATGTCTATGTGTAACACTATCTATTTTGTATAGTAACACATAAATTTGAATAATGTAACATGTTTTTAATGAATAAAAGTAACACAGTTTATTTCATTTTGTAACAGATAATATTTTATCAGGTAACATATTTTCTCAAAGTTTTAAACAATAAGAACATGTATTTTTACATAGTAACACACAATTATATTAATTAGTAACATATAGGAAAGAAAACAGTAACATAACTTTACTTATTATTATTTTATAGGAACAAACAAACTCTATGTTGTTAATTTTTTTATTTATTTATAAGTGACATATCTAATGGAAGACAGTAACATATTCCTCAATCCAGTAATTAGTAACACTATGTATGTCATATAGTAACATTAATATGTTTATTGAGTAACATATTTTTCCCATTTAGAGAATTGTAACACTAGTTATTTTCTTTTGTAACATACATATTATGAATATGTAACATATTTTAAAAATCCATTCCACATGCATGAGTTACAATTTGATCTGTGTATGTGATTTTGCATGTTGTTGTAGAACCTATCGAATTCGATCTTTCTATTATTTGGCAATTTGGAAAGTAATTATCCATCTTCCTGCTCTACTTTTGGATTGTAATCACTTTGAAATCTTCGTCTGAAAATCGTATTTTTGATTCCGATTACTTTTCTTTTTCTTTCGATCGGAATCCTTTCCTTGTTGCCGGTCAATTCGCCGTTTTTTTGCCAGTGTCTTCGATTTTTTTGAGCTGTGGGTTTTTGTTTTCAGTTTCTGGGTTTTAAATCTGAATTTTGTGCTTATTGACCCGCAAAATTTTGGTAAGATCCGAGAATTTTGGTTACTGACCTGGTTTTGTTGCTTGACCCGTGAGTGACCCGCAATTTTTTTGGGATCCGCGAATTTTAGTCAATTTTGGCAATTTCTACGGTAGAAATTTCTACCCAAGTGTGCCACTATATACTTTACCTTTTTTTAGTTAAGATTCAAATGTCATAATTATTTTTAACAATATCTAATTTAATGTGTTTTACAATATAACTATTATTGACTTAACTAATGTCGTAAATTATCTAATTGGTGTTTTATAATGTTTTATTTACTTAACTTAATTATTTAACTGAATAATTCTCTAATTTAAAGTATTTTATAATGTTTTATTTACTTAACTTAATTATTTAACTGAATGAAAATAAAAAATTACACCTCATTTATATTCAAATATGATGAAAAATAAAATAAGACAAAGTTTTGTATGAAAATGATTCATAATAAGTTTATCATAAACCAATTTTAAAGTATCAAATATTTAATCAGAAGTATCAAAAATCTCGTCAGATGTATAAAAAATCGAGGTCAATGTATAATTGTTAGAAATTTTATTGACCTCAATCTTTTACACAACTGATATATATTTTTACTATATACTTAATAAAATATTTAATAATTTTTAAACAATTTCGTCATAAACTTATTAAAGAACTATTTTTATATAAATTCTACTCTTCAAATAATAAGAATTCAACTTAAATAATTTTTAACAATATAATGTATCTAACCGTAGATCGCATTAAGGAAATACTACTTAGTTACGAATAATCACAACTGCGCATTTATCTTCCATTGAATTCACCATTACTCCAGCGCTCTTCTTCCTCCATGGTATCACACAAAATCCTCCCCTTAGTTTCTGGCAGAAACACAACGGATAGCGCACACCCCGCAATGGCCACCCCAAACACCCCAAACGACCAGCACCCATTCTCTCTCCCGGCGGCCGCAAGCATCGGCGTCAGAGCTCCGCCGAAAACCAGCGCCTGCCGCGCCATTGAAACAGCCGAATTCCTCACGCACGTGGGAAACAACTCAAGCGTGTAAATCAGCGACACGTCAAACACGGTGCACGCGCAGCAAAATGACACCAGCTCCAGCACCATCTGCATCCCCTTCCCCTCAACCAACACGCAGCCCACGCTACACACCCCACTCAATAACGACAGCCCCAATATCATCCCCCGCCTCCCCAATTTCCCGATCAGCGTGAACGTCAGAAAAGATGCCGGAAATTCCGACAGCGCGTTCAACACCACGCTCTGATACAGATCGAACGACAGGTTCCCCAGGCCCAACGGCATTCCGTAGTAAATCATTCCGATGCCGAATTCAAACACCATCGCCGACACCAACCGCCGGCAAGACCAACCGTTTCGCAGCAAAATTTTTCCGGCGGAGAAAATGTTGGAGTCTTCCGATTTCTGATCTTCCAACGGAAAACACCTCCCGAAGAAGCTCTGCGTCAAGCTGCTCCGATTAGTCGGCGCCGCAAAGCTTCTAAGAGTTTCCGCAAATTCTTCCTTTCTTCCCTTGATGAAAAGCCATCTTGGAGATTCTCTCACCAGCAAAAACACCAGCAGTGAATAAATAATAGCCGGAACAGATGTCCATAGATACATCAATCTCCAGGAAGAACCTTCTAGAAAGAGCGCGATAATTGCTAGAGAGAGAAATCCCATTGTAAAAGAGATAAATCCGACGATCCCAATATTCTCTCTCCACTTCTTTACAACTAACTCTGTGGACCAAACAAGGGAAGACGTCCCGATCGTTGCTCGACCGAATCCGCTAACGAATCTTAACGCCGTGTAAATCCACACGTTGGTCGAAAACGCCGTCACGACGCCGGTGATTGACATAAGCAGGCTTGTCAGGACCAGCGATTTTTTGCGGCCCATTTCGGAGTCGGCTAAGGTGGCGAGGGCGAAGCCGCCGACAAAGCATCCGAAGAAGAAAGACGAAGCCGGGAGCCCCTTGATGATGGAGCCGGCGCACTGGAGAGACCATTCCGAGATGATGGAGGCGTTGGCCGGCAAATCCCAGGTCCAGGCGTCGCCGGAGAGCTGACACGGGTCGCTGCATTGTGATTGGGTGCAGCTCCACTTGGGCTCGACGTCAGTAAAGACGCTGATGAAAGTTTGCTGCGCATCGAAGAACATGGCGAAAGATACGAGTATAGCTTGGAATATATATTTCCATCCAAAATCGCAGACGCAGTATTCGATGGTGTCGTCGAGGGAGGGGTGGTGGAGCTTCGCCGCCGTGCTGCTCCGTGAGAGAAGTGGAGATGGATCAGTCATGTAGGCCGGTTGACAAGAAGGTAAGCCAGCCTTGCAGTAGTGTATATATGTATGTATAATTCGAATGTTAAGTTGTCTAGTCTCAGTAAAATTCTCTAGTCTCAGCACTGGTCAAATTGAATATTTATATCGTCCAATAAATGCAGATTATATATGTAGTGATTCAGATACACGCCAGCACTATGCAATTTCGCTTGCATTAATTTATGGTACATCATGTATAAATATATAATTAATTAATTATTCAAAACTGTCCTTATAATATGACTTTACCAAAACTATAACCAAATCAAACGATAATCTTTTTCTTACATGTCTTCACTGGTCAGAAAATAGTAGTAATATTTATATTAGACATCACATGAATGAACGACACCTAGCTAGGATACGAGGATATGAGAGAAAATTGAATTAAATAATAATTAACCTCAATTAATGCTCAGAAGTTAAGAATCAAATAAAAACACAAATTTTTTGTACGATTTTGTGTCTTTTTTTTTAAAATACAAAGAAGTCTTCTATGTAATAGGAGTATTAGTGATACTTCGGGAGGTATCCTATGATTACTTCTTATGATAATATGATTCGCAAAAGTTTTATATGCATTTGTGTATTTAACAGTTAATATTATTATTTATATTTAATATTTATTTTGATAATAATGAAGTGTTATAACTAATATGAAATGATATGTAAAACACTACTCCCTCCGTCCACGAAAATACGTTCACATTTTTGCACGTGGTTTAATGCAATGTGTAAGAAGATATTACGGGATATTATGATATCCGTTATAAATAAAACGAATGTCTTTAGAAAGTACATATGATATACTTTCAAAGATATTGTTTTTACTCATAACGGACATCACAATATCTCATAATACCTTCCAATATATTGTATTAAATCACGTGTAAAAAAGTGAACGTATTTTTCGTGGGCGGAAGTAGTATATTTGAAAAGTTTTATCATTTAGAAAGATTTAAAATATAATATTTTGAGAAAATAATTTTCTAGTTCTAATGGTCGCAACTTTTAGAAAAATAAGTTAATAGTGAAAAATCGTGATTATTATCGATTTTTTTAAAAATCTATAATAGACCCCACATTATTTATTTCAATGATATCAAAATAGATTGAATTTGATCATGATAACGATGTGAATTGTCAAAGCATTCAACTACAATACATAATTACATTCCATTCTAGAGTAGTCTTTGCATTATGTCAACAACCTAAATCTATTCGGCGGTAGATTTTGTTTTGTAGTGCACCTCGAAATTTGTATTGTGTCAATTTCTACATGAAACATCTTCCTTTACAAACTACTAATTTTTCACATATATAATTTTGTAAAATTATTTTCTCTTCACTTTGTGATCATGGCCATGAAAATACAAGATGTGCTATGTTGTACATTTCTTTTTAAAAAAAGTTATGTTGAATGAAATTCCTTAATCACATTGCTATTCTCGAATTCAATTGCATCAAGAGAAAAAGTGAACTGAAATTTAATTTGCTGTTTGGAGAGAGATAATGGACAAATTTTAGATGTGATACACTACTAAAAGAAAATTGTTCTCCTCAAAATTTAGGGGGCGTTTGTTTCAAATTTTTCAATGGTAATAGAAATGAAATTTCATTTTCCTCCTTTACCCTTACATATGTTGAATGAGAATTTATGTTCATGATGGTTACATCATTAATGTTGTGCTCCAATTTTAAAAAAATTTACAAAAAAAGAATATTGTTGGTTGTGATACGGAGATTTGATTGAGGGGAATGATTATAAGGTGAGGTGGAGGTAATCAAATGGGGGTGATGATTACATTATTTAGAAGAAAACACAATATTATGTACATCATCCATTCCCATTACATATAATAATTATTATGTGTATATCTCATTCTTATTATCATTAAAAAATTATTTTACCAAGTACGTTGATAAATATGGAATGAACAGATATAATTGATAATCAGCCAGAAAATTAGAGACTAAGGGCTCATTTGGTTCGTAAGATAAAAGTATCTATCCGTCGAAATCATGCATGTTTTTGACGGATAGATATTTTTATCTTACGAACCAAATGAGCCCTAATATGATATAATTAACGATGGACTGTCCGTTTTCAATTTGGACTTGGAGATCCTTCTCAAACTACCCGATTTAACGGACGGTTGTGGTCTTTTTACTTTCCTTTCCTGATGGACCTGTGCCATTAACGGACGGCTGTGGTCATTTTCCTTTTTATTTCGTGATGGACTTGTGCCATTAAGATATGGGCCCATCTGCTTATCGCTCTCTCTCAAGTTAATATATCACGTGGCCTTCAACTAATTCCTCTACGTCTTTCTAATTCCTCTACATATTTCTTCCATGATAATTACCCATGCGGACCCGCCATAAAAATAATCATCCTTGCTTTTCTACTGCTACTTGACGAGTGTTGTGCCAATTCACATTATCAAATTCAAAATGCTAACCAACTAGGGTTTGTTTGGTTGGGAATGAGATGAAAATGAGAATGGATATGGAAAAATGTTGATAGAGATACTCTTGTCAATAGTAAAATTCTTTTGTCCATCAAATTATTTTCTACTTCTTTTTTGTTTGTTCACAATTTTTTTTTACATTTTTTTATTTAGAAATAACTAATACTCATTATAAAAGTTTGAGCACCACAATACTATCACTTTTTTTTTACTTTATCTATTATTTTAATATAATACTATTTTTATTAAATTGTGTGTCAATTATGAAATGAGAAAAAATTTCATGAACGGAGGGAGTATTTGATTAAGGATGGAGAGGTGGGGTTTGATAAAGTTTTATGTTAAATTAATATGATATTGTATTATTATATTATTATTAATTAGTACGATAATAATTGTGATAATAAATGATGTATAGAATAAATGGATAAAATAAAAATAAGAGAGAATAAATAAATTGATAAAAATGTGATATTGTGTAAAAGAAAGAAATAAATATATAATAGGTAAGAATAAGTATTTAGATACACAAAAACTCGTATGCAATATTGCACAAAACATGACCCGTGCAATATCCCCAAATGAAAATTCGCGGATCCAATAAAATATTTAAGGAAAATTCTCGCCACTTCCAGAATGTGTACCACATGAACATATTTGTACTACGTAAGACAAAATGTGTGCTACTACATCTTAAAAAGTTATTTTTTTGTACTTTTAAAGTAACTATAAGAATAATATGTATTTTTACAAGAACAAATATGTGTTTCTTAATTTATTTTTCATTTTATTATTAGTTTTATGTTGATAATATGTTGCTAATGTAATAATACCTTACATGTGTTACTATCTCGCCACTCCCAGAATGTATACCACATGAACATATGTGTGCTACTACATCTTAAAAAATTAATTTTAACGAAATTTCAGAATGTATACCACATGAACATATGTGTGCTACTGTAAGACAAAATGTGTGCTACTACATCTTAAAAAATTAATTTTATCGAAATTTCAGAATGTATACCACATGAATATATGTGTACTACTGTAAGACAAAATGTGTGCTACTACATCTTACAAAATAATAATTTCTATAAAAATCAATAAATATTTATGAAAAACGAATATTTTTTCTTATAATAATGCACATATTGATCTTACATTGTATTAACATGTTTGTTTTCTAAAAAACAAAGGAATATATGTAAAAAAAAAACAATAATTGTTCTTATAGTAGTACACATTTGATCTTGTAGTAGCATAAATTTACTCATACAGTATCACCAACCGGAAGCGAAAATCCTGAAATTTGAAAATTGCCCAAATCCGACCCGACCCGTTCAATATCCGCGGATTTTGTTACTTTGACCCTATTGACCCGTGAATTTTCAAAATTCTTTTTTTGGCATATATTGCACTCGTGCAATATTGCACGGGAGACCTACTCATTTAGATATGGAATGGAAAATGACTCATCCATTTAGCTGGGTCCATTCTTAACCAAATATTTTCTTAGATGGAAGCGATTTTAATTTTTTTTAATTATTTGGGAACTTCCATTACGTCGTGAGTTGAATTGAAATTAAAGGACAATTCATCTTCTTTCTTTTGATCCATTTTATTCTCTATCTTTCAATTTTCTTGTTGATTCACTTTTTCAATGACTTGTATAAAATATAGAAATGCATTTGCTTTAAAAATTCTATTTTCTATAAAAATATATAAAATAGATTTAGTTTTGTGTGGAATGAACAACTACATATAGTATAAATTAAGTACTGCACATTATCAGTTTAGTGGAAAATGAATGTTAATTTGTATATCTTATACAATGAGACAGTCTCACCCACATTAATTTTGTCAACAAAATACATCTTTTGTTAATTAACAATTAAATTTAATTAGTCAATTTAATATAAATAATGCAAAAATTCATAAAATAAATAAATAAAGCACACTAATTTCAAACAATTATCATAATAATTAATATTCAGCTCTGAAATTAAGATGTCGAGTGACTAAAAAATTGCAATGGAAACAAAATATATAAAGGGTTGCATGTAAATAAGTAAGGAATGAATAAAAATTGAATCAACAAAATATATGTTCACAAAAAATATGTTCACTTATTTATACGTGGTTTAATCTAATATATCGGAGAATATTATGAGATATTGTGAGTTCGTTTATAAATAAAATAATTATTTATAAAAAATATGTTATATGTAGTTTTCATTAATATTCTCTTCATACTTTTTATAGATAATTACTTTATTCATAATTCACCTCACAGTTGTCGGTCATATTTTCTAATATATTACATTAAATTATGTACCTAAAATGAATATATTTTTTTGTGGAGGCGGTATAATTTATATTTATTGATTATGAGTTTGAGCAGTGTTGGGCCAGGATTTAAGATTAAGGGACCAATTATCAACAACACACAGTTTCTTATAACCACACGTCAACAGGTGCAGATGACTCCGCCCCCTCCCCCCCCCCCCCCCTTTTTTTTTAAGTATTCCTCTTTTTATTTTTTATATTGAAAATAAGTTTTAATAACAATAATAAAATATATACTTATATTTATCCTGTATAATATATCATATACTATATATTATAGATATAATTTAATATATATATATTGAGTTTTGAAAAATAAGAATTAATATTCTACTAAGAATAAAGGTAGCATGTGAGTATGAGTTTGAAAAATATACTTTTACCATATCTTTTATACTTGAAGGTGCTAGGAGTGCCTTTAAATTTTAAGTAGCTCATCTAATTTTATTTTTTTTGAAAGATTTTTTCTGAACACTAAAAATTGGTCCAGTAAAATTAATTAAATAAAATCTCTAAAATAAATTAAAATAAAATAAAAAATTAATGATGCACGTATGATTTTGGGGTGTTACGACAAGATGTCTTAATGATTGGTAATATAGGTAAAGAAGGTATTGATTATGATCATTGTTCTACAAAATCTTTGAATGATAAAGAACTTATAAAGTTTGTTAAAGTAGGACTTGATAAGTCTGTTTGTTGATAGGCGAGCTATCCAAGAATAATAACGGAATTATCTCAAGGCTAAGAAGGTCGCTAACTTGTGTAGGAGCTACGTCATCAATCTGGATCAAGGCCAACACGGGGAAGCTCGGCGAAGTAGGTGAGAACCTCGCCCAAGCTCCTGATAGGCCAAGACCCACGACCAATTACACCAAGAGAGAGAGTGACAGACGAGCTTGCCCTACTCATGGAGGCCAAACACGAGTCCAACACTACATTGTTCATAAAATCAACACAAGGCAACGAAGCTCGCCTAGGTCTAGGATTCGGGTGACAGGTGTATGTGTTGAATATGTATATGTAGTAGGACAAGCATTGTAAAGGGTGCACCGTGAGGGACCGAGACGAGGGTAAAAGAACCCTCGTCGACACCAAAAGCCAAATGGGCTCATAAGGTGCTACCTCACACTTGCACACCTATAAATATGTATCTCTTGTATAATTCTCTCTCCAACTTAATCATAATACACAAATACTTTCTCTCTCTAAACTCTCTACTTTCTCTCTCTATATTATCCATCCAAGAACATATTCTTGGATTATTGTTTGATAGGATTAATATGTTATAATAGCCATATAAAAACATCATTAGTAAATTCTATCAACAATTTGGCGCTAGAAGGAGGGTCATTCAACCCAAAAAATTTGAGAATAAATAGTGAGAGTTGTTTAAAGGTTTGAAGAAGATTTGAAGGTGTTCTTGACCAAAGCTCAAGAACACTTGAAGATACACATTTATTTCCATTCCCCGAGCAAAAACCCAGATTTTCGGGCAAAAACCCAGATTTTTGGGCCCGTAAAATCTGCCAAAGAGACTTTCAAACGCACGCATGTAAACGAATAAACCAGATTCTGGATAATTCATCACACGCAAGGCTAGACGAAAGCCCGAACGATATCACCCTGGCTGGAAGTGGGCGACCTCGGTGACCTTCCCTGATAACCTCAGTTACCTCCCCCCTGCGAAACCCCAGAATGCCTAAGGAACAAACCTCGGTGACTACCAGGAGGTGGAAGGGGGGAAACCTGGACCAGGCCGAGGGGGAGACCTCACGTCGAGCTCCCCAGAAGAGCAATGCCCCGCGACCTCCCCAACGGGTTTCAGTAACCCAGGAGGAGCTGAACCCCGCCCTGAGAGACCTCGCCAACAACCCCGACGAGCTCCAACGCACAATTGCCACACTGCAAAGGTTGCAGCAAAGGCAGCTCGACGAGCTCGCCCTGGTACCTCGGCTAGCTCCAGCCAACGAGGCCAGGGAGCAAACGAGGCCAACCCAGGGCACCCAAACCCGGGGGAGTACAACAACCTTCCCGCTGAGCAGGAGGCGAGCTCCGCCCAAGCTCGCCAACACAGAGAACACGCCGGGAAGGCCAAGGTGGTAGAGGAGCCAGCTCCGCATACTGGGCGAGCTTCGGCCTATACGGAAGCATCCACCACCCACCAATCACGGAGAAGGGAGGTCCTCCAAGGCAGGTTGGGGCCGAGGTGTGGAGAAGATGAACGAACGGCGGCCCCGGCTATGTCCCAGAGGGGGGAGTCGGACCTACAGCCTCATAGGTCCGCCCATGATTGATTGAGGAGGCCCGCGGCTGATAGATTGGGCCCCAACGGCGGGCGCCAATTCCGCCCATCACTGAGGGATCACCCCAGAGTGAGACACCTCGAGGGCGTGCGTCCACGAGGCGCACGACCTTCGAGCAACCTCCGCCGGAGGTGGCCCACAACGACGAGCTAGCCTCGCTGAAAAAGGCCATTGAGATGCTACAAGCGCAAGGAGCAGCCAAATTTGGCGGTCCTGATGCCACCACTCTCCCCGCGTCTCCATTGGCACCCGTCATCCTCAAAGCACCAGTTCAAAAGAAAGTCCAATTTCCGGTGATGTCCGCGTATGAAGGCGAGTCCGACCCGAAGGTCCACCTGGCCAAGTACGCGGACTTTATGATCTCAATGGGTGCCACCGACGCCACTCAATGCCGGAATTTCCCATTGACCCTCGGGGACCGAGCTCACCACTGGTTCTCATCACTCGCCCCGGGGTTAATCCACTCCTTTGGCCAACTCAGGCGGGAGTTCTTGGCCCACTTTTCCGGGTTTGGATCCTACCTTACCCAGAAGCATCGGCTCGCCAACATCCACCAGGGCGACAACAAAACCGACCAACAGTATCTGGAGAGGTTCGACAAGATACTGTTGGAAGGTGAGCTGGTAAGTGAGGATACCAAGATCGTCGCGGTGATGGCTGGGCTCAGAAAGGGCACTGATCTCTAGAAGGAGATGCACCTCGCATGCCCGAACACTTACACCGAATTCCGCCACAAGGCGGGGGTGTTCGTAGCTATGCAGGAAGCCCTCCAGAAAGAGGTCAGTGCCTCAGAGGAGAAGAAGCCATACGGAAAGAAGTCTGGGGGCACGTACAAAGCTCCCCGGAACTTGAAAGCTTTTGGCGACGGAGATGAGTTCAAGGAGAAGCTCAACCAGGTGCTCACCATCTCCGTCGACCATGTTTTTACGACATTCCAGGGTAAGACCATGTTAGACGAGCCAAGGAGAATCCGCCAGGACCGCACGAAGCTCAACCCCAACAAGTACTGTGCCTACCACAAGTCGATCGGCCACTTCACCAGTGAATCCCGAGACCTCCTCAAACAGTTGTGGAAATTTTACGAGGATGGAAAGCTGGCCGAGTTCGTCAAGAAGGCACCGGTAAAGAGGACCAGGGTGGAGAGGAAGGAGGTGTTGGACGTGGCCCTCAACATAGGCGAAGGGCACTTCCCCAACCTCAGCAAAACATGGAGCCAACTAGAGCACTCCTGGTTCTCGAGGAGGTGATTGGAGCTGCCGGAGGTCTCCAAGATGGGGGATCCTCCATTTCCAAGAGGAAGAGGAAGGCCGAAATCTGGGCCGTAAACCAAGTTCAGGAAGGCAGCTCCAGCTTCAAGCCCGCCGCACAACCCATTGATGAACTGATATTCTCTTCGGCTGACTTGGAAGGGGTACTGACGCCCCACAACGACTCGTTGGTGATAAGCGCCAACATCATGAACGTTCGAGTTTACAGGCTACTTGTGGACACTGGCGCATTCACCAACATTCTCTTCAAATCCACCTTAGATGCCTTAGGTGATTTTGAGTCGTATATAGAACCTAGCAATGTTAGGATAGTGGGGTTCGGAGAGGCTGCAACTGTCCCCCTAGGTAGTATAAGGTTGAGCGTCCAGCTTGTATCGGCTAAGGACCCGGAGCGGAGACTGACTAGGTTAGTTGATTTCCTTGTTGTCGACCAGCAGTCCTCCTACAACGGGTTCCTTGGCCGCCCCTTTATTAATGAATTCAAAGTGGAGTGTTCGACCTACAACTACTGTCTGAAATTCCCAACTCCGAAAGGTGCCGGAACCATCAAAGGCGGCCAGAAAAAGGCCCGAGAGTGTTTACTCCAGATCAAAGATAACCGGGTGAAAAAGTCTGTAACACAGGTTCATATCCTTGAAGAGGACGTACAAATTCCAGCAGACGAGCCAAACATCCTAGACATCATCTCGACAGAAACAGAGTTGATGGAGGTAGGCGACTCGATGGAATCGATGATGGAAATTGACCAAGTCCCAGAACCTGCGCAGAAAACACAACCGGCACCAATGGAAGAGGTGGAGAAGGCTCAAGCTGACCAAGTGCAGAAACCTGTGCAAAGCTCACTACCTGCGCCCATGGAAGTGGTCAAAGGTACCCAAGACGGAGAACCTGCGGGAGATCAAGAACCAGTGCAAATGGAGGTTGATCCAATCCCAGGACCGCAGAACCATCCAAGGATGGTGAACCACCGGAAATCCTGACAGTTGATGAACCTCTCCAAGTTGAAAGTAAAACTGATGACCTCGAACCGCGCCTAGGTTATGAACCTGCGCGGATGTCACAAGAGGAGTGGGATGAGTTCATCAGCGACCCAAGATGGAAAAATCAAAAGAGGAAGGCAACCCCCATGGAAGAATTGACAGCACTCCCGGTGGACCCGGAAAGGGACTTGGAACTCTTCATAGGTTCCGAGTTACCAGAATCGTACCGGTCGAGGATGGAGCTGTTCTTGATATCCAACGTGGACGTGTTTGCCTGGTCCCATGAAGACATGACGGGAATCCCGTTGGAACTTGCTTGTCACCGACTCAACATAGATCCGACGAGGAGACCCGTCCGCCAGAAACGAAGGAAAGATGGACCAGACAAGTACGCGGCCCTAACCACCGAGATTGGGAAGCTGTTGGATAACAAGCTGATCAAGGAAGCCTTATGTCCACAATGGGTCGCGAACCCCGTCCTAGTAAAGAAGAACAACGGAACGTGGAGGCTATGCATCGACTTCACGGACCTCAATAAGGCGTGCCCGAAGAACAACTTCCCACTATCCCACATTGATCAACTTGTGGATAGCACCGCGGGCCATGAGATGATGACATTCATGGATGCTTTCGCGGGCTATCATCAGATAGCACTGCACCCAGACGACTAGGAGCATACGACGTTCTACACCAACAAAAACATGTATTGTTGGGAAAGGATGCCATTCAGACTTATCTACGCCGGAGCAACCTACCAAAGGTTGGTGAATAAAATGTTCGACCAACACATCGACGAATCTATGGAGGTGTATGTGGACGACATAGTTGTCAAGAGTTTGCGAAAGGAGGATCACCTCGACCACCTAAAGCAGACCTTCGACATACTACGCCACTACAATATGAAGCTGAACCCCAAGAAGACTAGCTTCGGCGTGCATTCAGGGAAGTTCCTGGGACATCTGGTGAGCCAACGAGGAATAGAGGTCAACCCGACGCAGGTCCAATGCATAATCGAGATGGGTACGCCCGATTCTGTGCAGAAGATCTAGAGATTGACCGGGTGCATGGCAGCTTTGAACAGATTCATCTCCAGGTCTGGCGATCGAAACCGTCCATTCTTTTAGGCGATAAAGGCAAACACGCGCAGATATAAAGAAACGGCCAAAGCCAACAAGCTCCACCTCAAAAAACCACTTCGAGTAGACGAGCGAATGCCAGCGAGCCTTTGAAAACATTAAACCATACTTGGCAAACACTCAAGTCCTATCGAAGCCAGTACCTGGTGAAAAGCTGTACATATACCTTGCTGAGTCGGAGGTTGCAATCAGCTCCGTCCTGGTTCGAGAAGAGGCAAAGACACACCTACCAGTGTACTACGTAAGCCAAGTTTTGCACGAAGCTGAGTTGCGGTACACCTCAACAGAGAAGCTAGCCTATGCACTGGTGATGAGTGTTAGAAAATTGAGGCCCTACTTCTTCGACCACCCGGTAGAGGTGTTGACGACATTCCCACTAAGGCAAATACTACAACGGCCGGACACTGCAGGACACTTGTTGAAATGGTCACTAGAGGTTAGCCAATACGGTATAACCTATGCACCCCGAACAGCGATGAAGGGACAGGCACTTGCCGACTTCATTGTCGAGCTAACCTTCCCACAAGATCCAACGAGGAGACGTATAGCTCCGTGGCACCTCTACGTTGACGGATCATCAACTAGCACAGCAGCAGGAGCCAGTGTAGTCTTAATCAGTCCAGACATACAAGTCTTCACCTCCGCAATCCGGTTTGACTTTAGAGCAACCAACAATGAGGCGGAGTACGAAGCTTTGATAGCCGGACTTAGGTTATCATTAGCTGTGGGGGCAACCAATCTTCAACTTTTCAGAGATTCCCAGCTAATAATATCCCAACTCCGGGGGGAGTACGAGGTAAAATATCAACAGATGATGACCTACCAGAAGATAGCGGCGCATCTGATCTCGATGTTTATGCAGGTTTACATCAATCAGATACCGCGACTGGAAAACACGCAAGCAGATGCCCTAGCCCGACTAGCTACCAGTAACGGCGAGGGCGAGGTCACGGAGGTTGTAGTCACCAAACTGAAGAACCCCTCGACTTCCGATTACAAAGTAAATCAGACCTCGAGTGGGGGACGAGAAGGCGATGAAGTTAGTGAAGATTGGTGCCCTCCAATAAAAAAATACTTAAAAGATGGAACAACCCCCGAGGATACATGGGAAGCCAGTCGGCTAGTGAAACAAGCAGCCAGATATACGTTGGTGGATGGCCAACTCTACAAACGCAGATTCTCTCTACCCTTACTCAAATGCTTATCTAAAAAGCAAGGGTTCGAGGTGTTAGAAGAAATTCACGAAGGGATTTACGGAAGTCACGCTGGGGGGCAAGCTTTGGCATACAAGACAATCAGACAAGGGTACTACTGGCCCACTCTTCGCAAAGATGCCATAAGCTTCGCACGGAAGTGCCGAAAGTGTCAACTCTTCGCACCTAATATCCACTCCCCAGCTACTCAACTGAAGTCGGTTTTCAGCCCGTGGCCTTTCGTAAAATGGGGTATCGACTTGATCGGCCCATTTCCACCTGGCAGAGGCGGTGTGAAGTTTGTTGTGGTAGCAGTAGACTATTACACTAAATGGGCTGAAGCAGAAGCTGTTGGGACAATCTGAATATTTTGATTAGATCCCAAAACCCCTGATGAATGTGCCTAAGTACAGTTGTTCAGGATTGTATAAATTCAGGACAGTTAGGTTAGAAATTTAGTTCAGGAGGAACGTACTGAAGACTGAAGAATATTGGAGTCGACCCAATTTACTGAAGTCTGAAGTATACACCATCCTGAAGAAGTCAGAGTCAGTCTGCTGAAGATTGCCTGAACTGAAGCTGAAGAACGAAGCCTGATTTATTCGTCCTGAAGACTATCCTGAAGTACCATTGACTGATGTTTCTACTGAGTACACTAAGTGTACTCAGGACAGAACTTAGTCAGTGAAGAGTAAGTGTTAACCTATCAGGCTGTGCTGAATACACTTAAGACCTGACTTAGCCCTTGAGTCAGTTTATCTGAATCATGTAAGTCCAAAGCAAAAAGGGTACGCATACTGGGCTGAATAACATATCAGGCTGTGCTGAATGCACTTAAGGCCTGACTTAGGCCTTGGTTCAGTTTACCTGAATCATGTAAGTCCAAAGCAAAAAGGTTATTTACACTATCGGACAAGAGACAAAGAGAATGTCAGTAAGACTCCAATGAGACAAACATTCAGACTGAGTTATGTACAAAAGACTCAGAGTATTGAATGTACGAGGAAGGACAAATGTCTGAAAGTCAACTAGCCATTAGAACGGAGAGCCAATGATCTTTCGACACGTGTGTACGGAGTCTGCGCAGCATTTAATGCGGAATTTAATGTGTCTCAGAGTTGCAGGCGGTGGGACAAACTTGCCAGAATAAGCATGGCGATTAGGTCAAACAGTACTTCTAGCCTGCAACCACCCTAAAATAGGAAAGATTTGATTTTATCTCTTCCAACGGATCTATTTTGAATCTTGCCTATAAATATGGAGAGCCTTGCACCCATTCAAGGCTAACGGGAAATTTCCAAGCGAAAGCTCTCAAGAATCCAAGCTCTCAAGCATACTATAAGCAACACTCTGCAATTAAATTTCCCTAGTGTTGTAGTAGGATTCACTCTGTATTTGCTTAGATCGATAGCTCTAATATTTAGCACTGTTTTGTATTGCTAGAGCTATCTCAGTTGGAAACCAAGAATACCAAACTACTCAGGGTGTGAGATTGGTTGGTTAGAAGGACTGGGACTTGTAAAACGCCCAGGGGTCAGTTCCTAAGAGAGGAAGTTGGCTATACGTGTCCCTTGGCACGTAAAACCAAGCACCTATCCTCAGGGTTTTGAGGATAGCTTCCTGTTAAATCAGGCCGTGGACGTAGGAGTTGGTTATCTCCGAACCACGTTAAAAAGTCCCCTGTGTGCTGATTTACTTTCTTGTTCAGGATCATAATTGTCATCATATTAAACTGAACATTCTGCATTGTTTTTACATTCAGGACTGAACCAATCATCCTGAATCTCAATACTGTGCACTCAGCCTTAACCACTAGTTTACTAAGCAAACTCAGAGAAAACATATTCAGAAACTAAAACGAGTAGAAACTAAGGGCTCACTTTCCGCACGTACTCTAGCTCACTGAGATAGTAGTCCAACTGACTCGCTTCCGAGCAGTCAGTAGGTTTTTTATCTCTACTGAGCTTCTGGGCACTCCACTCACACTCAGCTTATCTGACTCGTTACTGAACTGTTCCTGCTGCCCCTGTGGACCTTCAGCATACTGAGTAATTCAGGATTTCGTGACTGAGCGTGTTAGAGCATTTTTCTGAGTCTTACAGAAAAATCTGATATCAGTGTATTCCCCCCATACACTGATTATACTCATTTCGGGACTAACAGAAGCCCTGACAACGATAACACAAGAAAGAATGATCGGTTTTATATGGAAGAGCCTGATCTGCCGGTTCAGACTTTCTCAATCAATCATCACAGATAACGGAAGGCAATTTAACGGCCAGAAGTTGAGAGATTTCCGTAGTTCGTGGAACATCAAGAAGCACTACTCAACTCCATACCATCCGCAGTCAAATGGCCAGGTTGAGGCGGTTAACAAAATCCTGAAGCACATATTAAAGATCCGCCTCGAGGACAAGAAAGGAAGCTGGGCAGACGAACTCCCGGAGGTTCTGTGGTCCTACACAACATCATACCGAGCAAGTACCAGAGAGATGCCATTTGCTTTAGCCTTCGGGACCGAAGTAGTAGTACCGGTGGAAGTCCAGAATA
This sequence comes from Prunella vulgaris, assembly GCA_026898435.1. Taxonomy (NCBI): domain Eukaryota; kingdom Viridiplantae; phylum Streptophyta; class Magnoliopsida; order Lamiales; family Lamiaceae; genus Prunella; species Prunella vulgaris. The sequence continues at coordinate 629,049 of JAPKLY010000256.1, forward strand.
ACACTTGGAAGGTGGTAGGATTTGACGAGGAAAAGAACGACAAAGCCTTGGCGGTTGAGAAAGACTTGATCGAAGAAACCAGAGCTTCGTCGGAAATGAAAAATGCCACCTACAAGCGTAGGGCGGAAAAGTACTATAATTCCCAGGTTCGAGATCGAAAATTCAAAGTTGGGGATCTAGTGCTGAAGAAGAAACTAATGGCCCCACCGGGTGTTTTTGGGCCAAACTGGGAAGGACCGTTTCGGGTTACCGCAGCCTGGGCGAACGGCACGTATGACCTCGAAGACGCAGAGGGAAATGCCTCCTCATACACCTGGAGCGCGGTACATTTGAAGAAGTTTTATCAATAGATCGAGATTTTGTAATAGACTAGCGGAAGATTCGCATCAGAAATGTTGATGGCGACCAACGTAAACTGCGTTACTATATAAAGTTAGAAATTTTCAGAAAATATCCAACTGTTCGTAGGTTCGCGAAATATTCAACCTTTCGAAGGTTCGCAAAATATCCAATTGTTCAAAGCTTCGTAATACGCAAGGGCCAAGGTCCCGAACGTTATAATCTAAAGGCTCAAAGGCAAAGGCCAGAGTGCCCCAGGTCAGCGAAGGTATCCTTCTTAAAGGATCACTAAGCGCCCACTGCCATAAGTTAAAAAAATTCACAAAAAGACGGTTAAAACGTCTAAGGCAAGGTTCATGAAACCCAATCGCCCAAAGTGAATGAAACGAGGTACAACTCGCTACCCCAAGTGGTTTAAGACGAGCAATTCACGGCCCTAAGTGGTGTAAGATGAAGAATACGTACTAATCAAACAAAGGTACGATTCGTAGTCTTAAGAGACGTAAAATGAACGATTCGCTTCTTGAAAGTAGAGTAAGACGAACAAGTAAGTACCAAAAATATAAAAATGAGCCAATTAAAATTATAACGTAAGCGTAAAAAAGGTAAGTGAGAGCAGGTTGAGACAAAAAGAATCGAGTTCCATTCAAAAATACTTGATGAATTTTCATGCCAAAAATGGTGCTTGAAAAATTCCCAAGTATGAGTAGTGGTGCTAGCCACAAAGGTCGGCTAACTGACCATCTTTGAACTACAAAAAGAGCTCCTTCTGGGCGAGCTATACAGCCCGGCGGGCTTCAACTACTTGACAAAAAAGTAAAAAAAAAATATTCTAAAGAAAACGGAGAAAAAGACTAAGTCTCCGGAGCAGCGGGAGTGCTGGGGGCATCGGCGGCAGTGACCTCGGGATGGGCGACCTCCGGAGCAACCTCGGTGCCGGACACTTTGCGATCTTGCGGGGATAACCTCGGCATGACGGTGATGTTGCTAGTGCACCCACTGGTGTCGAACTCGCCGAGGTTCAACATGGCATCCCCGTAAGCTCCCTGAAGTTGTGCGAGAGTGGGGGGGGGGGTTTGCCCTTTTTCATCGGCGATGTTAAACTCCGGGACCGGGATGGTGTTGATCACCTTGAAGCGCGCCGCCACGAAGTCGAGTGGCACCCCGAGCTCAGGGAGGTCGCCGATATCCAACTCCGTCTCATCCAGAAAAGGAGCCTTGTCCAAGCACTCCTTGAAATCGCCCACCACGGCCTTTAACTCATCTTTCTTATGAGCTCGCGCCCACCAGATGGTCCGAATGACCTCGGTCTAGCACTGGACGAACCCCTTATCCGAAGCTTCGACCTTCACAGCAGCCAAGCTCGCCGAGGAGGATGTGTCATTGCGGAGCTCGGCGACCTCATTAATCTTCGCCGAGAGCTCCTCTCTGAGCTTTGTACATTCCTCATCGACGGTTTTGAATAGGCCACGCTCCAAGTCAAGCTCCCTCCTGACAAGAGTAAGCTCGCCCTCCTTGTCAGTGAGCTTCTGGGTGAACTCCTCCTCCTTGGCCTTAATTCAGGAATCAGCATTCTTCTGGATGGAGGCGAGTTCTGTTTGAAGCTGGCCGAGGTTATCGAGAGCGCTGCTCTCGGATGCCAGGGCCGCAACCGCCTTCCCCTCGGCGAGCTCCAGAGCCTTCTTCAACTTGTCGACGTTCTCCGCCATTTTCAGGTAGGCCTCATTCCTCTTTTGGCGACCTTCCTCCAGCTGGGTGGCTTGGTCGATCACCTTCTGGTTTGCGAGCAACAACCCACTCACATAATGCATTGAGAGCCGAGCATTCTCTATCAGATTTTGGCTCTCAATGGTCACCAACTGGGGAGTGGACCAAAACCTCGGCATCTCACTCACAGTATTCCGAGCAAGACCCGGAGGAAGGCTGCGCATAGAGGTCAGAGAGCGAGATCGCTCATAAGCATTGACGGCCTCGTGCCTGTTCGGGTGTGCGATGGGGGCATAGCTGTGAGGTCAAAATAGTCGGAGTTAGAGAAGAAAAAAATATAAGTAAACGACGAGGATAGAGGTCAGGAGGGCGAGCTACTCACTGAGCTCGCTCGGGGTCCCAGCCCAAGAGTGTATCATCATTGGATTGAACCCCAAAGGGAGATGGGGTAGGTGGCGACCTTTGGAAAGGTGCGACCGCTAATGGAGCAGTTGAGTGGGCGGATCCAACTTGCGCCGACCTTGTGTCAGCTCGCTCAAAGTGCTCGGGCCCTTCATCATCACAAAGACCCGTGCGAGCTCTCTTGCGAGCTAACGCGTCTTCCTTCCCCACTAGGGACCCGTCTCCACGGTGGAGTCTCTTGGACTGGTGGGAAGCTCGCTGGGTGTGGCCCCAGCTCGCCCTCCACCCCTGTTGGCCTTGGCGACCTTGGCAGCCTTAGCTTTTGACGGAGCCTTTGTCGGCCCTTTCTAAGCCCCGGACCCGCCTACCTCGCCCTTCTTCGAGGCAGGCTCGGCCTTTTTGCTCGCCTCTAGGGCGAGAGTCGCAGGCAAAGCCAGTCTATTGGGGCGTGGTGGACCCATATCAAACCGGCGAGCAAGGACTTCGTAAGCTGTTGGGATTTCAACAGTTGGGAAGACGACCCAGCTACCGTCCGCATAAGTCGAAGAAAGATGGTTAGCACATAGGCGAGCTACCCACTTAATGGGCGAGCTTCGGTAAGTTGTGAAACCTGGGAGTTCGGGACCTTGGACCACGAGGTGATGAGGCAAGGTATGGAGGCCGGCAAGTTTGAGGCAGTGGTGCTGGCTGAGATGGGCGCGATCTCCCGATCTTTTTTACTCCTCAGATAGCACACAGCTCGCACCAGGTCGAACTCGAGGGGGACCTTGGGCTTGCCGCGACTTGACTTGTGATGCTTCAAACCTGCAAAAGAGGGGAATTAGATTAGTAAATCTAATTCAACCCACGCACACTGAAGTAGGCGACCTACTGCTAGCCTCCTCATATTCGTCTGGGGAAGGAATTCGTCCTCCTCGCCCAGAGTAACTAGTGGAAGCTCGCCAATCTCCGCCCATGAAGACAAATTGCTGCTTCCTATCGTGGATCTTGTTCGGAAGGATTCCCAAAAATTTCTCCCCCGGGCGAGCTTTGAGGTAGTAGTACCCCTTGCCGTCGTTCAGTTACCGGGTTACGGTGAACAATGCGTCGAGCTTGGCTGTGGTCAATCGGTTCTCATATCCCTCCAGCCCAAAGACTGCCAATGCCGCCAACAAGCTGCTCTAGGCATTTGGAGTGAGTTGTGTGATGGCGAGGTTGTTGTCAAGCAGGAACTGGCCGATGATCGGGTGCAGGGGTAAGGTGAGCCCGGCTTCGAGGGTATGAACATTGATAGTCGTCAACCCGGCTGGAGGTGCATCAGCTCACTCTTTTTTCTGAGGTGCATACAAAAAGATATCAAGCGGGATCCAATATTTTTCACGGAACTGGGCAAGCTGATACTCAGTGATGACACTCTGAACGTCGCTTGCTTTGTAATCCGACTTGTTCGCCGCATCCCGAAAAGCTCACCCGGGGAGAGAAAAGCTCGCCACATGCTGGGCGACGTACTCCTCCTAGTCAAATGGATGAATGACATCGGCGGGGACCTAGTGTTCAATCAATTGAGGCTCCGGAAAATCGATGGAGCGGAGCCACTCCATCGTTACTTCTTCAAGGTCGCCTTGTCGTTCACCCACTTCAGTAACCTCGTCACCGACCTCGGCGACCTCCTCATCGACCTCGGCAGTCTCCCCAGTGGCCTCGGCAACCTCTTCATCCTCGGCTAGGGCCTCGTTGGAGGCCAACTCGAAACCTCGCCAGAGTTCGCGGAGGTAGGACTCTTCACTCTGGCCAGAGTTGGTGGCCTTTTCCCCCGAATCGGATCGGACCTCGCCGAGGAGCTCGCCAGAATCTGGGCGAGCTACTGAGGCCGCCTCGGAAAGGGAGCCGACCATTATTGGGGTTATCTGAGGAATCGATTCATTTTCAGCCATAGGTCGCTTTCCGGGGTTACAATTTGAAAGGGTCTCGCTCGATGATCGGGTCGACATAGTTACAACAAAGTTTAGGAGTTCCAGAATAATTCAAAAGGTTCGGTTGCCGGAGTTTCAATACAAAGTTAATCGGGAAAACAAAGGGTCCCCGGAAACGTCCGAAGTTTCCAGAAACATGAGAAGATAGGAAAAAGAACAAGAGGAATCTACAGAAAAGAATGAAAGAAAGAAGAAAGACGGGTGTTCTACCTTGAAGAATGCCCAAAACTCCATCGGAAGCAAAGGAAGTCGATCGCCAAAAATTGCCCTGGAAATTCGGAAGTGTAAAAGTGAAGAATGAACTTACCCTCACCTATTTATAGACATGGGGGCGAGGTTCAATATACAGGGAGTTCGAGGACCCAGAAGCAAAAATTTGAAAGTTTAGCCATGATGGGGCGCGGGAACTGAGGCCAAAAAAGACGTGCACGATGCCTTGATTCTCACTCTGCATCGGCGTCCAAACCACCATGATGAAGCTCGCGAGCAAGCTCGGCGCCCTACCCAGAGATAGCTCACCATCACTCGAGCCCTCATCCACAGAGACAAATCAGCTCACCCACACAATAGAAATATCATGATGCGAGTGAGCTGGGGGGCAAATGTTGATAGGCGAGCTATCCAAGAATAATCACGGAATTATCTCAAGGCTAAGAAGGTCGCCAGCTTGTGTAGGAGCTACGTCATCAATCTGGATCAAGGCCAACACGGGGAACTCGGTGAAGTAGGTGAGAACCTCGCCCAAGCTCCTGATAGGCCAAGACCCACGACCAATTACACCAAGAGAGAGGGTGACAGGCGAGCTTGCCCACCCGAGGGGAAGCTCGCCCCTACTCATGGAGGCCAAGCACGAGTCCAACACTACATTGTTCATAAAATCCATACAAGGCAACGAAGCTCGCCTAGGTCTAGGATTCGGGTGACAGGTGTATGTGTTGAATATGTATATGTAGTAGGACAAGCATTGTAAAGGGTGCACCGTGAGGGACCGAGACGAGGGTTAAAGAACCCTCGTCGACACCAAAAGCCAAATGGGCTCATAAGGTGCCACCTCACACTTGCACACCTATAAATAGGTGTCTCTTGTATCATTCTCTCTCCAACTTAATCATAATACACAAATACTTTCTCTCTCTAAACTCTCTACTTTCTCTCTCTATATTATCCATCCAAGAACACATTCTTGGATTATTGTTTTATAGGATTAATATGTTATAATAGCCACATAAAATACATCATTAGTAAATTCTATCAATACAGTTGTAACTCAATATTTAAAATCTAAGGTAGAAAAGGATTTAGTGTGTCATTACTGTCTCGAAAAAGGTCATATACATCCTTATTGCCTCTAGTTTAAAAAAAATAAGAAATCTTGTAATATATTTCCTAAAATAACACATCATGCCTAAGTATTCCTCTCTTTAGGCTACGGTTTACTTTGGCTTGAAGTCCTAGGTGCCTGTGAGTTGGCTTAACATTTCCCTTCTTGGATTTTGGCTTAACTTTCTCAGCCTCTCGCCTGACAAGTTCAATAAGCTCCTTGCCCTTCTTAGAAAATTTGGTTAGGTGGACAGTCCATTTGCCATCTTTACCTGATTCACAAGTACTTTAGACTGACCTTTAGAGGGCTTCAAAGGACTAAAACCTAGTTTTTTATTCCTAGAATCCTCATAAAGTTGGTAGCTATGTATTTCCTCTAGTGCAACTACGAATTTATTCATTTCTGCCTTTTTTCTGGAGATGTTCCTCTTTCTTTTTCAGGAGTTCAGGCCTAGTGAAAATATCATCAAACTTGTTCTGAGGACTTTCATTTTATTAATCTTTAGAACGTGATCCTCAACCAGAAAATTTAGAAGTTTTTCTTTCTCAGCAAAATTAGTACTTATTGATACAAGTAATCAATGAGAAACTCGCTAAGAACAACATCAAGTATAGTTGCGACTAAGAAAAATTAATTAAGATTACGACTGGAGTAAAGAGGATGAGTTGCAAGATTACAAGGGATAAAATTAAAAGTATAAAAAAGGATAAGGAAAGAAATATCTTGCCATGAGAGTTAAAAGACTAAAATGGAGAAGATCAGCTACCTTGCAAATAACACATTGGGCGAGCAACTAAACCTTAGGGTTGCTCGCCCCAAACCTTTCTTTGCCATTGAAATTGCTTGTTGATGGTATATGTTTAGTAGAGAGATGCTCACCAAGTTCAATGGACTGCTCTCCCCTGGGCGAGCAACTCATATACTTGCCTCTCTTGCATGCTCGCCGCTACTTGCCACCAGCAAGCAACCCAGTTTCTTACCATTTCCGACCTACATTTTATGCCAATATAATGTTACATTCAGAGCTACTACTAAAGAAATAGAATTAAGAAGCAAAAAGTAATTTTTATAATATATAATTAATATTAATTTTTTAGCAAACAAAATAAACAAATTAACTTTCACATAGAATGCCCCTTATTTTTTAGATTGCTCAAATGTCTAAAAAAGAGAATGTTTCCTATTATTTAAAATAACAACAAACTAATTATATCATTTAAACTAACTTTTTACAAACATATTTTATTTGTACCTAATTTTACCACAGTTTCCAATAAATATATAATAATATTATTTGTAACTTTAATTTTTTACACCTTTAATTACTAATAAATACTCCCTCCGTCCCAGAGGTATTTTCACCTTTGGGATGACATACTTTTTAAGAAAAGTAGAGTGTTGTGTAAAATTATATTATTAAAATTATTAGAATAGTTGGATTGTGAGGATAAAGTTAAAGTAATAGTTTTCATTTATAGGGTGTGAAAACAATTGTGGAACGGACGGAAAAGGAAAGTGTGAAAACAGTTATGGGACGGAGGGAATATATAATAATACTTTTAAAATTTGTGTAATTTTCATTTGAGCAATCTAAATAGGAAAGCGGGTATAAGATTACACACATTAATTAGAAGGTGAAACCTAGTTTATTACCCTCTATCATGCAAAAAATTGCATTTTTTAATTTTTTTTTGCATAATCTCAAAATAAAAGTATTCTTTTCAAATTCCACCTCATAATCTCTATCTTACATTCTACTCTTTTTTTCAAAAAAAAATTGTGTTCTTAAAATTACCGTAAATTTTTGTGTAATGGAATTAATATTAAATTAAACAGAAAAATAATTAAAGTAAAAAAATAAAATCTTTCTCGACAACAGGAAACAAAGGGACAAAAAATGTCCTTTCAAAATTAATTAAAAAGTCAATATTTTAATGGTGTACTGATAAACTTGAAACGCCGAACTGTCGTTTCACTTCGTAACCTGTGTCGCTTCATTTAAAAATTCTGTACGTATATTATACTGCCTCCGTCCCACAAAAGTTTGCATATTTTCCTTTTTAGTTTGTCCCACAAAAGTTTGCATACTCCCAAAATGGAAATATTTCTTTAAATCTTCACATTTAAAATATTTACCTCACAATCTCCACCATACACATTCTACTCATTACACTTTTTCTTAAAATCTGTGCCCAGGAAAGTACCGCAAACTTTCCTGGGACGGAGGTAGTACTATACAATAGACCTACAAATTTTTTTATCTAGCCGGCCCATATTAGAAAACACTGTGGGCCAAATTTTTTGAGTAGGCCCATATTTGAAAACATCACATGTCAAGTCCATATATAATAGAAAATATTGGAGAGTATATTGGGCTTCTAAGTGACCCCAACATAAGAAGCGGATATGCCATGCCGCCCATCTTGCCCCATGTCTCACTGTGGGGTCTGTTCTGTGTGGTATAGATGTGTCTCGTCCTATCTCGTGAGTAGTGATATCGTCAGTAATTTGGTATAAATCGGTATTTCAGTATGAATTGATATATATCAAAATATCAATACTATATGGTATACCAAAATTTTTAATACGGTATATGATATCCGAAAAATTCGATATGATACAGTATGCCATCCCTATATTGTGCATAATAATTAGTTAAAAAAGTTTTAAGTTAAAATATGATGTATTATTTAAATTGAAATGGTGTTTGACTTTCAATTAGCAGTGGTTCTTATCGATTAAAAGCTTTCAATCTGCAAAAAAAAAGTTCACCTCTTTAGTTGCTGCACATTGAAATTAATATTTTTTTAATTTATTAGCATGTAATTACGACTGTTTGAAAAAGAGTTGAATAAATTCTTTTTACTGACAACTTCTTGGTCGGTATAAATTTTAGATAAGTTTAGTGATTTTGGTTTTCGTCCTCTTAAGTTTTGAATTTTTATTTTCGTCCTTTAACTTACCAAAAATTATGGTTTCGTCCTCTTAAGTTTTGAATTTTTGTTTTCGACCTTTAACTTGCAAAAAATTATGGTTTTCGTCCTCCAACTGCCTATAACCAGTCACACAACCGGTAAAACGCACATAGATCAATTTTTTCTATTTTTTTAAGCGAAATACTGACGTGGGAGAATTTAGAGGGAATTAGGTCTTGATGGATAAAATACATGATTAACCATAAACTCTCTCCCAAATACTCCCACGTTAGTATTTTGTTTAAAAATAAAAATGGATCCGCGTGTGTATTACCGATTGTATGACTGGTTATAAGCGGTTGGAGGACGAAAATCATAATTTTTGGTAAGTTAAAGGACGAAAACAAAAATTCAAAACTTAAGAGGACGAAAACCATAATTTTTAGTAAGTTAAAGGATGAAAACGGAAATTCAAAACTTAAGAGGACGAAAACCAAAGTCAACGAAACTTATAGGACAAAAATGTATATTTTCCCTAAATTTTATTTGTGTAAATAATTTGAAACTGTAAAATACTCCCTCTGTCCATCAAATTATTTCTCACTTTCCTTTTTTGTTTTTCCACAATACTTTTTCCCATTTTTTTTATTTGTAAACAACACACACTCACAAATAAAAATTTGGGCCCTACAATACCTCCACTTTTTTCTTACTTTATCTATCATTTTAATATAATACTAATTTTTATTAAATCACGTGCCACTTCACAAATGGGAAAAAGATTGGTGGACGAAGGGAGTATATTTTTCCTACTAAAAGGAAAGATACTTTTTCTGATGAGCAATTTCGTCGGTAATATTTGTTTCAATAAAAGTCATGTTTGAGAATTAAATTTAAATAAAAGATATATTTTTTCCTACTAATATATTATTGGTAATAATGATAATAATACTGACGTTTTATTTTCGCGTCATTAAAAACATTACCAAGCAAGCTTGTTAATATTAATGATGGATTATATTTTATTTCCGTAAACTTTTTCTGATGAAACTTTTTATTGGTATGATTGCTTTTTCTGGTAGTGACCTCGAATAAGGGTAAACAACTCCTTTTTTCTTTGAAATTAATGGCAAGCATAAATTGGTAATTGAAATTAGTAGATCATCACTTTGATCTGGACATTTGATTTAAATATGGAAGAACGAAAATGGGATATGGAGTTCACAAATTCATGCACTTAGAATTTTAATTTTAATTTTAAAATTTTAAAAACACACATTACACGCTGCATTATGTGTTTTTTTACAATTTGGCTATTAGTTATTTTGTATTAGGGTATTATTATTTGTTCTTGGGGTATTGCGATTTATTTTTCGGGTATTGTTAATTGTTTTTGGGGTATTGTAAGTTGATCTTGAGGTATTTACTTAAATTTGTTCTTGTGGTATTGTGAATTGATCTTGGGGTATTGTAAGTTGTTCTTGTGGTATTGTGAGTTGTTCTTGAGATATTTGTTTAGAGTTATTCTTGGGGTATTATGAGTTGTTCTTGAGGTATTTACTTAGACTTATTATTGGGGTACTGTAAGTTGTTTTTGGGTATTATAAGTTGTTCTTGGGGTAGGTGAATTGTTTTTTAGGTATTTAGTTAGACTTATTCTTGTGGTATTATGAGTTGTTCTTGGGGTATTAAATTTTGTTATTTGGGTATGACAAAAACATTGTCATCTTCTTTTTCAATTTCCTAAACCTCACCGAAACACTACATTATTTTCTAGAACATAACTACATGCAATATATATACCTAAGCAAATATATATACATGCAATATATGTATACCTAAAGCAAATATTAAGTTCAAATTAATATGTATTTTTAAAGTAACTATAATTAAGGATAATATGTATTTTTTCAAGAACAAATATCCGTTTCTAAATTTATTTTTTATTTTTATTGATTTTTATTTTGATAATATGTTGTTAACGTAATAATACCTTACATGTGTTATTATATCTCGATAGTACCAAAATGTATACTACATGAACATATGTATGTTACTGTAAGACAAAATGTGTGTTATTACATCTTAAAAAATAATGATTTCGATAAAAGCAATAAATATTTATGAAAAACTAATATTTTTTCCTATAGTAACATACATATTGCTCTTACATTGTATTAAAAAAAGTTTATTTTCTACAAAGATAAATGAATATATGAAAAAAAAAACTTTTGTTCTTAAAGTAGCACACATTTAGTCTTATAATAACATAGATTTACTCATATAATAACACCAACTGGGAGTGAAAATTTTGAAATTTGAAAATTGCCCAGATCCGACCCGATCAAAATCCGCAAATTTTGTTATTTTAATCCCGTTGACCCATGAATTTTCAGATTTTTTCTTTTTTAAAGCAATATTGCATCGTGTAATATTGCACAAAAGACTTACTCTTAAAAAAAATAGAATTAGTATTGTATGATCATCTTATGACATAAGACAAGTAATTAATATATTAATTATGAATAATTTATTTTCACATTAATCAAATATAAGTGTTAATTTATAAAATTAAAATCTAATGTTATAAGATAGATTCACATGAGTTTTTGCCAAATGAATATTACCATTTCAAACGTGATTTGTTCTACCCAAAATTTGGACATGGGAACTAAAAGAGAGACAAAAGAAAGGAGAGAGAAAAATAGAGAATATAAAAAAATATGGGACCCACAGCAACGTATTATAATGTGGTTGTTGAAATAAAATAAACTTTTTTGAAACATGAATTTTTTCTTTCGTAACATTATAAAAATGGAAAAAATTTGGATATATCAATTATCAGTGTCATGCATATCACTGTTAAGAAAAATATGTTTTATATATAAAGTAGTGATATATGTGTATATGTTTGTTAGTGTGCACGTAAATCAATGTTTCTTCTTTTAGTAATGTACAAATTTGTGTGGGACGTCGAAATAAGAAAAATGTGCAAATTTCTATGGTACGGAGAGAGTATATTTTTACAATAGTACTGATAATATATATAAATAACGGTGATATCTATTATACATAATAATAATATGAGTTCACGTGAATTCGAGTTCAAAAAAGACATACTCATAAAAATATGCATTTAAAAGTATTTTTCCAAGCAATTATTCCTTGAAAATATTAATTACATCCACATTTGTTCTCAATTATTTAGAATAAGTTGTATTAGAACATTGGAATAGTTTTGAATAATTTATTAATAACTTCAAATAAAATGCAAATTATACTTATTATTAGAAAGATAAATAATATTACAAGTACAAATTCAATTCAATTTAGTGGTATCCAAATTCGATTGTACTGAATCAGAGTTTTTTAAGCTCCAATCTCGGCAGAGTCCCTGCGCTCTTCATCGTCGAAAGTGTCGGACATAACCCTCCCTTTAGTTTCCGGTAAAAACAAAACGCATAGCGAACACAACGAAATCGCCACACCGAAAACCCCATACGACGCCAATCCACTCTTTCTCCCGGCGGCCACCACAATGGGGCTGATAGCGCCGCCCAAAAGGAGCGCCTGACGCACAATGGACACCGCCGAGTTCCTAACGCACGTCGGAAACAACTCCAACGTGTACATCAAAACGACGTCGCACGCGATGCACGCGCAGAAAAACGACACCACCTCTAGCCCGATCTGCATCCCCCTCCACCCCACCACCGCGCAGCCCACGCTGCTTATGCCGCTCAATAACGACAAAATTAGCACGAATTCCCTTCTCTTCATTTTCCCGATCAGCATATAAATGACGAACGTCGCCGGAAGTCCTGACAACGCGTTTAATGCCATGCTCAGATACAGATTAAACGATAGGTTCCCCAGGCCCAACGGCATCCCGTAGTAAATCATTCCGATCCCGAACTCCGCCACCGATACGGCCACCAGCCGCCGGCGAGACCAGCCTTTCTTCAGCAGCGTTTTCGCGGCCGAGTAGACGTCGGTTTCTTGCGCTGTCGTCGTCGCATCTTGCCATGTGGTGCACCTCTCGAAAAAGCTTTCCGTTAAGGTGCTCCGATTTGACGGCGGGGCGATGCTTCTGAGCGTTTCTGCAAACTCTTTCTTCCGGCCTTTGATGAAAAGCCATCTGGGAGATTCTCCAACTAGATAAAACAACAGCAATGAGTAGATAATGCACGGAACAGATGTCCATAGATATATGAACCTCCAGGACGAGCCTTGGAGAGAGAAAGCTATAGCCGGTAGAGAGAGAAACCCCAACGAGAAGGAAATGAACCCCATGATTCCCATGCTCTCTCTCCACCTCTTCCCGACCATCTCCGTCGCCAAAACAAGAGCAGAAGTTCCGATTGTGGCTCGACCCAACCCGCTGACGAAACGCAAGGCGGTGTACATCCATACATTAGTGGAAAAGGCCATCAACACGGCGGTGAGGGACATGATCATGTTTGATAAGACGAGGGACTTCTTCCGGCCAAGGGATGAGTCGCCTAACGTGGCGAAGGCGAAGTTGCCGACGACGCTGCCCAAGGAAAAAGCCGAGGCCGGGAGGCCCTTTACGATGGAGCCCTCGCACTGGAGAGACCACTCGGAGATGGTGGAAGTTTTCGCCGCCAAATTCCAGGAAAAGTCGGCGGCGGAGAGCTGACATGGATCGCAGGATGTTTGGTTGTTGGGGATGCAGGTCCACGTGGGCTCAGCATCAGTGAAGACGCTGATGAAAGCTTGTTGTGCGTCGAAGAACCAGGCAAAGGATACGAGGGTGGCTTGGAGTATGTATTTCCAGCCGAAATCTCCGAGGCAGTGTTCGATGGTGTCGTCAAGTGAGTGGTGAGGCTTCGCCTGCGATAGAAGTGGAGACGGATCTGTCATCTTCTCTATGGATTATATGTTTGTTTGTGTGTTTGGATTTTAATATTTAATCAGATGGTTAGTATATACGAATAGTTGTTTGGGTTTAATATTTAATGAGAGAGTTTATAGTATGGTATATTAAAAAAAGTGGGCACCAATCCAATTAGTCTTTTACGTACAATACTACATGTACAGTTGTTTGAATTTAATATACTCCTACGTCCCAAGGGTGTTTTCACCTTTGAAATGACACAATTTTTAAGAAAAGTAAAGTATTGTGTAAAATTATATTATTAAAATAATGAGATTAGTTGAATTGTGAGGATAAAATTAAAATAATAGTTTTCATTTATAGGACGTGAAAACAATTGTGGAACGGACGGAAAAGAAAAGTGTGAAAACAATTATGGGATGAAGGGAGTATATATTTAAGGAGAGCCAAAATCTTGTATGTAAATAATTTGTGATAAGCTTATTATTTTCTTACTTAAAATGAGACAAATTCCAGCAAATGGTGTCGTTCAGTTGTAATTAGAAATAAGAAATAATTACTTCTTTCTTTTGTATTTTTTTCCTTTTTCTTCCATTCAGTTATAAGGCCTATTTTCAAGTGATTGGTACGTTTCTTAGTATTTATATTGTTATATGTGCTTCATTTTAGATACTGTAGAAATATTTGATCTGATTCTTTTGTTTAATTGAATATTCAAATTTTAATCCTTTGAAGTAAATTATAATTACATATATCACCTACTTCAATAATCTCCATGCATGAGTTGATCTAGTGTCGAGATTTGGAATTTAAATGTATGTTTAGTTCTCAAATTCAAAATCTACTGTTGCAATCCATTTTTTAAGTAGATAATATGACTTGAAATGGTTGGATATTGGGATTCGAGTTTTCTTGTATGTTTTCACTGTGGATTGGTTGACATGAAAGTTCGAGCCGGAAAGCTGACACGTGTCGCACTATGATTGGTTCTTAGGGGTGAGGTCCATTTGGGTTCAGCATGGATCACCCAGTCGACAGTCGTATCGTATCCTTTCTATTTGATTATGTTTAATTGTGTGTGTCCCTCGACAATCGATCCAATTAGTCTTTTACGTGCCATGCATGTCATATTTCTATTTTTTTATACTCCAGCTAACATATCCCACTTACCTCAACTGCTCCAAACAATAGAATCAATTACAAATACACGACAATGATTAAAATAAACTGCAAGTACCTATATTATAACTTGTTGAATAATGTTAAGAAAAAAGTGAGAATTAAATTAGCAAAGTTCTCAAAGCTATACATGGTAAGTTTACTCAATAATTGTTTATATTTAAAAGTATAGCTTAGTATATATGGAAGAATTTACACTAAAAAACATTATAAAGTTGTTTTAATTATATATTAAATTAATTGATGGTAAGTAGAACTAATGTTTCGTGTGGACCTGTTTTGATTATTAAACTAATTGATGGTAAGTAGAACATCTTCATGACCTCTATTTAAAAAACATAAAAAAGAAGAAAAAAAAGGCGAGATTACATTTTACCTGTTCTTGTTCTTCTTCAATTCACATTTGGATGATACACTATAAAAAAAAATTAACCTTTAATGATAATATCCTATCATTATTGCTTCTCTAGTTAAAAATATTTAGTGAGAGGAAAATAATCTTTAATGACTGAATTTGTCAATAAAAATTATTATTTTGTTACTAAAGATTTTTAGCTGGAAAATCTATAATGACATAATTTATGTCATTAAAGACCAATTTTCTTGTAGTGATATATTTTATTATCTAAATTTTTTTAATTTTACTTCAAGGGCAATTTATTTTATACTATATTATTATGTACTTTTACAATTCACTATACAAAAGGTTGCTAAATTCTGATCAACTTCTAATACATCATAATATATTGTCGATGGATTTCAAATGGATTAAAAACAACAAATTACCAAAAAAAAAAAAAATTACGTTCATTTTTATTGAAGGTTTCTTCGAGAACGTGTTAATAAGTCATGTTTCGACGCTTTACCGACAAAAATTGCAGTTGGTGATTGAATCTAATGTTGTAGATTTGGATAGAAATTTACCAATGAATTTTTAAACCATCGGTAAATCCGTTGATGGGCGTTAGATATAAGCAACTATACATATTTTAATGGAAGACAATTTAAAATACTTCTTTTCAACTTCAAAATATTTAGAAACCCTATCAACAACAGCCGGCAGAAGCTTTGAGAAACACTTTCATTCCATCGGGGACTCCCAGATCCCTTGGAGATATGGCCGAAATTGCTTAACTAATCAATGTTTGTGTTATGGGTGCAAAGAAAGTAAAATTAAGATCAGATGAGCAAGTACTGCTGATTAACTAAACATTATACTATCAGCTGAGGAAGTCAGCTGATAGGTCTGCTGATGGTTAGTCACATGATGAGGTCAGCTGAGATCGTTTGAGAAGTCTACTGAAAGTCATCTGAAATATCAGCGTAGTCAGCTGAGGAGGTCAGCTGATGGTAGTCAGCTGAGGTGGTCAGCTGAGGAGGTCAGCTGATGGTGGTCAGCTGAGGAGGTCAGCTGATGGTGGTCAGGATGATGGTCAGTCAGGATGGTATGGTCAGGTCAGCTGGTCAAATCAGGACAAAAGGTCTACTGATGATATCAGCTGAGTACTCAGACTCAGCTGAGGACATATCATATCAGCAGACAAGACAAGACAGACAAGACAAGGAAGGAGCATACTGACTCCGAAGTCAGGAACTAACTCAGGATCAGTTACGAAGCAGTTTAAACTTCCAAATTGGACAACGAGTGATCAGTTTAACAGAATCAAAACTGAAGATCGTTGGACTCTGACAGTTATTCATTTTCGGTTGCAACTGTAGCAGTTTTCTTGTTAGGTGGTTACGATCACTAGCATTAATTAGGGATTCCATACTCCTATATATATACGCACATATGTATAGAGAGGGATAGTACGAAAAATAGAACGATCATATACTCAGTGAGATCAAAATACTTGTAATCTGTATCACCTTCCATCGATTAGTGAGAGAGATGCCCTCATCCGTGGACGTAGATCATTTCTGATCGAACCACGTAAATCTTGGTGTTCTTCAATTTCTTTATTCTAATTGATTTCAAACAATCATTGTTGACTCAATAATTGGCGCCGTCTGTGGGAACAAGGAAGATTGTTGGTGAAATCAACTGCTATGGCTTCTACGAAGATGGAGTTTGAGAAATTCACAGGAGCGAATGATTTTGGTTTGTGGAAGGTGAAGATGAAAGCTCTCCTCACACACCATGGATTATCAAATGCTCTGAGACCAGCGGATCAATGGCCATCAGAATCCTCAACAGAACCTGCAAAGAGGCAGGAGATTCTGGACAAGGCTCATAGCACAATCATTTTGTGCTTGGGAGACAAACCTCTGAGGGAGGTGTATAAGGAGAAGACTGCCATTGATGTGTGGAATAAGCTGGAACAAGTGTATCAAACGAAGTCGGTTACCAATAAGTTGTTCATGAAGCAGAGGCTTCATTCATTCAAGATGACTGAAGATAGGGATCTTATTGAACAACTTGAAGAATTCAATAAAGCAGTGGATGATTTGGAGAATCTTGAAGTCAAGATTGAAGATGAGGATAAAGTCCTGATGTTACTGAACTCTCTACCAAAATCCTTGGAGAATTTCAAGGATGCTCTGTTATTTGGAAGGCAAGAGAAGGTGTCCCCTGATGATATTCAGAATGCATTGAAAATTAAGGCGCTTCAAATGCAATCTGAAAGGAAGAACACAAATCAAGGTGAAGGGCTGAATATCAAGTTCAAGAAAGGGAAGAAACCGTTTCAGGGAAAGAAGAAGAAGAATGGTAAAGGCCCTGAATCTGGAAAATTTGTGGAAAGGAGAAAATGTTTCTCATGTCAGAAGGTGAGACATCTCAAGAAGAATTGCCCTGACAAATCCAGGAAGCAAGAAGAGGATCAGAAGGCAGATGTCACAATTGCTACTCAGGAAGGATATGACAGTGCTGAGGTCTTGGCTATTACTGATGTCAAGCTGAGTGAAGATTGGGTGTTGGATTCTGGGTGCTCATTTCATATGTGTCCCAATGAAAATTTATTCAGGGATCTTAAGAAATTTGATGGTGGATCAGTTCTCTTGGGGAATGATCAGATGTGCAAGGTCAGAGGCTCTGGCTCAATAAAGTTGAGGCTGCATGATGGTGCTGAGAGGATACTACAAGATGTCAGGTTTGTACCTGAGCTGAAGAGAAATCTTATTTCTCTTGGATCACTCAATGTTTTGGGATATGAATTCAATACAAGAAATGGATTCATATTGATAACCAAGGATAACAACATTGTGATGAAAGGCAAGAAGGTAAATGACTTGTACATTCTGATGGGTAACTCAGCTGCCGGATCAGTAAATGGAGTTATGGGCAGTTCTGATGCTATCTTGTGGCACAAGAGGTTAGGGCACATTGGTGAAAGAGGACTGAATGAACTCTCCAAGCAGAAGGCATTTGGGGATTCAAGAACAATCAAATTGGATTTCTGTGATCATTGTGTGTTGGGAAAATCCAAGAAACACTCATATGCAAAGGGGAAACATCATACTGATGCTCCTCTGGACTATGTACACTCTGACATCTGGGGGCCATCAAGAACTGAGACTCATGGAGGTGGAAGGTACTTCATGACTATCATTGATGATTTCAGCAGAAAAGTGTGGGTAATCATCTTGAAGCAGAAGAGTGAAGCAATAGCTCCTTGAACAAGAGAACAAAAGAGGCAGATCCTTAAAACATCTCAGGACTGACAATGGGCTTGAGTATGTGTCAGAAGAATTTGAAAATTTCTGCAAGGAAAGAGGCATAACAAGACACAAGACTGTTCCAGCAAACCCTCAACAGAATGGGCTTGCTGAGAGGATGAACAAGACTATTTTGGAGAAGGTCAGGTGCATGCTGTCAGATGCTAAACTACCTAAAGTATTCTGGGGAGAGACAGTTAATACTGCTTGTTATTTGATAAACAAGACACCCTCATCTGCTATTGACTTTAAAACCCCAGATGAGCTTTGGTATGGTAGGTTGTCAGATTACAATAATCTGAAGGTGTTTGGTTGCTTAGCCTTTGCTCACATAAGGCAAGATAAGCTGGAACCAAGGGCTCTGAGGTGCATCTTCCTGGGATATCCAAAAGGTGTCAAGGGTTATAGATTGTGGTGCCTTGAAGCTGGACAGAAGAAGTGCATTATCAGCAGAGATGTGACTTTCAATAAGAAAGTCATGGGATATGGTGCATCTGAAGGTTCTCAGGGTGCTGAGGACAACCCCATAATCAGACATACACCAGTTCAGGTGGAGCATACAACCAGGATTCAGAATGAAGATCAGGCTCAAGACAACTCTGATATCAGGAATCTACAAGAAGATCAGCTGAGTACATCAGCAGACAGTGATTCTGAAGATCAAACTGAAAATTCAGATGAGGAGGGTCAAGATTTGAGAAACTACAGTCTGGCTAGAGATAGACATAGGAGAAGCATTCATCCACCAATCAGGTTTGGACAAGCTGACATGATCTCATATGCCTTATCAGTAGCAGAAGAAGTAGAGTATCAAGAACCTGAAACTTATGCTGATGCAGTAACAAGGAAGGATAAAGATCAGTGGATTTCAGCTATGAAAGAGGAGTTAAATTCACTTGAAAGAACCACACATGGGTTCTTGTGAATAAAACAAAAGGGCAGAAGGTTGTCAGCTCAAAATGGATATTCAAGAAAAAGTCTGAAATTGGGTCAGATGGACAGGAGCTGATCAGATATAAGGCAAGGTTAGTTGCAAGAGGATTTACTCAGAGAGAAGGAATAGACTTCAATGAAGTGTTCTCACCAGTTGTGAAGCACTGCTCAATAAGGATCTTATTGTCTAAGGTGAATCAGGATGGACTGGAGTTACAACAGCTGGATGTCAAAACTGCATTCCTACATGGAGAGCTTGAAGATATCATTTATATGCAGCAGCCTGAAGGTTTCATACTATCAGAAAATGAAGGAAAGGTATGTTTGCTGAAGAAGTCTCTGTATGGACTTAAGCAAAGCCCAAGGCAGTGGTATAAGAGGTTTGATAGCTTCATGGTGTCAATAGGCTTCAGCAGATGCAAGTATGATAGCTGTGTGTACTTGGAAAAACAAGGCTCTGAGGTACTGACATATCTATTACTCTATGTGGATGATATGTTAATTGCTAGCAAAAGTCCTGGAAGAATTCAGAAACTGAAGGATAAGCTCAGTTCAACCTTTGACATGAAAGACCATGGAAGTGCTAAGAGAATTCTGGGTATGGATATTATCAGGAACAAGTCAGCTGGAAGGATGTTCTTGACTCAGCAGGATTACATACTGAAAATCTTGAGAAGATTCAATATGCATGAGTCAATATCAGTCTCTACTCCTCTTGGAGAACATTTCAAATTGTCAGCTGATCAATGTCCCAAGAGTGATCAGGAGAAGTCTCAGATGAACAAGATACCTTATTCAAATGGAGTTGGAAGCATAATGTATGCCATGGTCTGTAGCAGACCTGATATTGCTCATGCAGTGAGCTTGGTTAGCAGGTTTATGGCTAATCCTGGAAAGACACATTGGGAAGCTTTCAAGTGGATAATGAGATATCTGAAAGGTTCAGCACATCTGGGATTACTATTTGAGAGGACTCAGGAGGACAAGCAACCTCTACAAGGTTTTGTAGATTCTGACTATGCTGGAAGCATAGATACAAGAAAGTCTCTGACTGGATATGTGTTTACACTATATGGCACAACCATCAGTTGGAGGGTTGCATTACAGTCAGTGGTTACATTGTCAACCACTGAAGCTGAGTACATCGCAGTGACAGAAGCAGTAAAGGAGGCTATGTGGCTTAAGGGCATTATCAGGGAATTTGAAATCAGGCAAGATGAAGTTACTGTGCAATGTGATAATCAGAGTGCCATTCACTTAGTCAAGCATCAGGTCTTTCATGAAAGATCTAAACATATTGATGTGAGGCTTCACTTTGTGAGGGATGTGGTGGAAAAGAAGGTGATCACATTACAAAAGGTATCTACTGATGACAATGCTGCTGATATGCTGACTAAAGTCATACCAAGTTCTAAGTTCAACTACTGTTTGGAGCTGGTTAAGGTACAGTCATGGGATGTTCCTTAATACTACTGTGATGTGAAGGTTAGGTGGAGACATCTCACTTACTTTGAGGTGGAGAATTGTTATGGGTGCAAAGAAAGTGAAATTAAGATCAGATGAGCAAGTACTGCTGATTAACTGAACATTATACTATCAGCTGAGGAAGTCAGCTGATAGGACTGCTGATGGTTAGTCACCTGATGAGGTCAGCTGATAGGTCTGCTGATGGTTAGTCACCTGATGAGGTCAGCTGAGATCGTTTGAGAAGTCTACTGAAAGTCATCTGGATTATCAGCGTAGTCAGCTGAGGAGGTCAGCTGATGGTAGTCAGCTGAGGTGGTCAGCTGAGGAGGTCAGCTGATGGTGGTCAGGATGATGGTCAGTCAGGATGGTATGGTCAGGTCAGCTGGTCAGATCAGGACAAAAGGTCTACTGATGATATCAGCTGAGTACTCAGACTCAGCTGAGGACATATCATATCAGCAGACAAGACAAGACAGACAAGACAAGGAAAAAGCATACTGACTCTGAAGTCAGGAACTAACTCAGGATCAGTTACGAAGCAGTTTAAACTTCCAAATTGGACAACGGGTGATCAGTTTAACAGAATCAAAACTGAAGATCGTTGGGCTCTGACAGTTATTCATTTTCGGTTGCAACTGTAGCAGTTTTCTTGTTAGGTGGTTACGATCACTAGCATTAATTAGGGATTCCATACTCCTATATATATACGCACATATGTATAGAGAGGGATAGTACGAAAAATAGAACGATCATATACTCAGTGAGATCAAAATACTTATAATCTGTATCATCTTCCATCGATTAGTGAGAGAGATGCCCTCATCCGTGGACGTAGATCATTTCTGATCGAACCACGTAAATCTTGGTGTTCTTCAATTTCTTTATTCTAATTGATTTCAAACAATCATTGTTGACTCAACAGTTTGAGACTCTTCGACTTCAGTCTAGCCCTGCATCTCTAGGCTGGTTTGTAAGGACCCTAGGCGATCGTTTCAAATTCTCGTGGATCTGCTGAAATGGCTATATATAGTGTTTAAATTCACATCTATGAACACACGATCACTACTATGATGAATCTCCTCTCCCATACACATTCTCCACAATAGCTTGTTAGCTAGGGCTCGATTGCAGCAGAACTTGACGCAATGTAGAGCAAGCTGACCCTATCAGGGACTGAGAGTGCTAAAATTTCAATTTAAAAAGGGGAGCTGGTTAGGGGAAAGAAAGTGCTGGTTTGAGGGTTTGTGATGAGAAAAGTTAATTGGGCCCAGGAGATAGGGGTGGCTTTGAAAAAGGTAAGGAGCTTGTCTCACTCGATCAAAACATCTGCATTGGGGGAAGGTAAATTTGTCTTTGAATTCAGAGATGCGATGGAGATGGCAAGGGTCCTGTACAACCAACCATGGAACCTTAATAGGGTTCTTTTGGTACTGGAAAAGGTCTCGGGTGTGGATAAGGTTGAGGACCTTAACTTGAATAGGGTTCCTTTTTGGGTTTAGCTACACGGTCTGCAAATTCGATCCATAACAAGAAGAGTGGGGCTTAAGATTGGGGAGACCATGGGCTAGGTGCTTGATGTGGAATGTCTTGAGCAAGAAGTAAGTTGGGGGAGTTTTTTAAGGGTGCGGGTCATGCTTGATGTCACAAAGTCCCTGAACACGTGGACTACAATGGTAATCAGAGGGGAATAACTGAAGATCTTCTTTATGTACGAGAAGATTTCTTCCATCTTCTATGCATGTGGAAAGCTAGAGCACATGGAGAAGGATTGCCCAAATGCCTATACTATGAGAGCCAATATGAAGGCTCATTAGAATGAATATGCAACTTGGCTTAGAACCAAGGGGCAGAAAGGGCTTGATTCGGCTGAAATGGAAGAAGCTTTGGTAACAATGACAGCGGGTCACTTATGGATGGATCGCCAAACAAAGGAGGGAGGGGGGACTTCAAGTAAAGAACTACTAATACCGTCTCTCAATCACCCAGTTGCTTACAGAGCATTTAAACTATTCTGAAATTGAGAGGGTAACCATTTTTTAATATTTAATCTCCTTATCTAAAGAGACCGCTCCTTCTACGCAAGTAGGACACTCTGTTGCTGGTTCTTGTGGATAAAAAATGACACCCAAGCGGCCTAATGAGCCACACCAGATTAAGGGCTCAATCGACATTTGGATCAATGAAGACTGTGAGGCCACGAGCTAATTATCGAGCATTAGTAGGGGCCAGACGAGCAACCCCGAGCAAATCCATATTTATACGACTTGACATCCCGACTGCCAAATCTTAGGGCAATGCTCGGGAAAAGGTATGACAGTTGTGCGAGCAATCACTCGCGATCAGATGAACAGCAGGGTCCTCGCAAGCACCAAGCCTGGTCTGAGGATCTCCAAGCAAGGATGCTCATCTATGAGTGTTGGGAAATGTCTTGTAAAATGTTTTGATAAAATCCAAAGACTCCCCTGATGTATTCATGTATCTCTAAAGACTTAGGAATCTAGCCCAAAGTGTTAAGAGGTTACGATAAAGACTTAGAAAATAAGTTTGTGAACTGACAGGCCACTTTGTTGAAAACTAGTCTGATGTATAGAAACTAGCCTGATGTATCTTAGACTAGCCTGATGTAGGATTAGGAGATACACCCACTATCTGAAGAGTGCACCCCAGAAGACTAAGTCCAAGCAGCCTGAAAGGACTGCCCTGAAGACAAGTAACCTGATGCATTAAAAATGTTAAATGCAGCAAAGAGAATGTTCCAAGTCACCTGATGAAAAGACAGAGGACTTCAATGCAACCTTTAGGACTGGACTGAGGAACAATTAAGATAGACCAATGAGAAGCTGCCACCTTTGTACGGACCTGACACAAAGACTGACCTGTCAGTACCAAGTTCAGAAGCAACCAACAACCTAGGATGGCACAGTTTTCAAAGGCTGCTGCATTAACTCTAAGCAGGCATTTAATGAGCCATCAACCATTAATGCTTGAGAGTTGACCATCCAAAATCTGAAGAAGATCTTTAGAACATTGGACTGCTACATTTTCACAGATTTGACCATCCAAAATCTGAGGAATATCTTGAAGAACGTTGGTACACCAAAATAGCTTAAATTTGAAACTATCTCTCCAACGGATAGTCTTTCAAATTTAAGTCTATAAATACAAGAATTGAAGAAGAAGCCAAGTACGGGAAACTAACAAGCTCAACTGATAATCTGAAAAGTTCATACACTCAAGCACTCGAAATCAATCTAGTTTCCCAAGTGCTCACATTGCTTAGAATTCAATCTTGTATTTAGCCTTACACTGTAATATCTTAGAAGCCTACTGAGATAACCCAATCTAGATACTGGCCATAATTGTAAAGGGTTATCTCAACCTTAGTTGGAAAACTCAAGCCCTTAAACCAAGATAGGTTCAAGGTTGTGAGTGGTGAGAAAGTAAGCTGAGGAGTGTCTCAGTTTGAAATCTGAGAGGACTAGGACTCAGTGACAATCCTAGAGATCAAGAGGAGCTATTCTTGATCAGTGCACCTTGGCACACTAAAACAAGGAATTCCTGTGGTTAAGGAATTCTCTTGTTAAATCAGGAAAAGTGGATGTAGGAGAGTTTAACTCCGAACCACTATAAATCCCTGTGTCTCTTATGCTTTTTGTGTGAGTTTAATAACTTCAAGTGTCTTAATCATAATCCGCTACACAACTCAAATCTGATCAAATCCTCAGGCTACTTATCAGGCGACATATAAGTCCACTGATATATTTTAAGTGGCCTGTGTTTTTAAAGTCCGTTGTAAAACTGATCTGCTGTAAAACACTTGTTTGAAAAATTTATACTTACAGGTGTATTCCCTCCCCCATACACCTGTCTCTGTCTATTTGGGACCAACAAGTGGTATCAGAGCAGGGGTTCATAGAGCCACTGCCTTGATATATCATTAAGTGGTCATTTGAACTGATCTGACTAACCTTTCTTGAAGCTTTCTTGGTAAATATGTCTACACAAGCAGAAGGATCAATCAACACAGGAAACACTGCCACAGGAGCAGCCCATACCAATGTAGTTGGAAGCTCAGACTCCAACATGGGAACCAATCCTCTCAATCATCTTGCACATCACAAGCTACCCTAGTTCTCAGTAGAAGGATATGATTAGTGGAAGATAAGGATGAGGGCTCACCTAGCCCATGTGCATGATGAAATGCTCAGGGTAATCACAAGAGGTCCCTTTGTCTTTATGACTGCTAATCCTAGGATCACGCAGGCTCAAATCAATGATCCTAGACAAGAGGGATGAAGATGACTTCACTGCTGATGAGAGGAAGAGACACAATCTCAATTTTGTGGCTATGAATATATTGTACACAACCATCCCTGACTCTGTCATGGGAAGGGTTGTCCATTGCACAACTGCAAAAGAGATATGGGACACCCTGACTCTATTGTGTGAGGGAACTGACAAAATAAAAGAAAACAGATTGTCAGTGGCTATTCAAAAGTATGAACAATTCACAATGGAATCAAATGAGACCATTGATCAGCTTGATGGCAGGTTCACTGACATCATGAATGAGATAAACTCCCTTGGAAAGGTTTACACCAAGAGGGAGGTTGCTCTCAAAATCCTCAGGGGACTCTCACCTAGATGGGATGTTTACTCTGTGATGACGTAGAACACTAAGGATCTATCTAACATGTCTTTGCAGCAACTGTTCTCAGAACTTAAGGCCTATGAGTTTGATCTCAACAGAAAAAAAGCTACAGAAGAGCCTTCCTCATCTGAGAAAGGAGTAACCTTCAAGGCAAACAGTTCTGAAACTGAACCAGCCAAGATCAAGAAGGTCAACAAGCCCTGCAAATCCCAAAGCAAAACTGAGCTGAAAGAAAAAATTATCCTTCAAGCAAGAAGGTTTGAAAAGCTGAACTCAAGGTTTGGCAAGTACAAGAGATACTATCAGGACAGCAAGGAAAAGAAGTCCAGGTTCACTCCCAGGAATGAAAAGGAACCTGAGAAAGAATACAAGAGAAATAACAAGAGTGAGGAATGCACCTCAAAATCTGAATCCAGAAGGAAGGACAAGGAAGAAGGTGAAGATGATGACAAAAGATGCTTTCAGTGCAACAAGACAGGCCACTTCCAGTATGACTGTCCCCAGCTGAGTTCCAAGGAAAAGAAGGAAAGACAGGCCAAGAGAGACAGGAGACTGGAAAGAAGAGCAATGGTGGCAGAAGATGAAGAAACTGCAAGCTCATCTGAGGAGATATTCACTGACAGCAGTGATGATGATCTTTGCCTCATGGCCAATGATGAACCTGAGGTACAATCTCAACTTTGTCAATTGATAGTACACTCACCTGAGCCCAGCTCAGAGTCAGCAGGGGACCTCAACCTTCAGTTCTCTTTGGAACAACTGATTATTGACTTCTCTAGGCTGTAAGGGGCATACCACATTCTTGAGGAAGAAAACAAGATGCTAGCAAATGAAAACACCAAGCTAGCTGAATCTGAGATTGAGGCAGACCTTGCCTCAGCATCCAACACCATTGCGCTGACAAATGAAGTGGAAACACTCACAAGTCAGGTCAGTGCAAAGGATGAGCTGAGTAGGAGACTGACCAATGATCAGATCAGGCTAGCTAGTGAAAATAATGAGCTAGCCATCCAAATCAAAACCCTTATCAGCAATGTAAATTTGCTAAAGGAATCTGAGGATCATCTGCTGAGAAAGCTAGAATCTATAAATAAACCTTCTCTTGCTATAGAGAAAATCTTGAGTTCACAAAATAGCTCAGACAACAGACATGGGATAGGATTCTTTCCATGCACATCCTTAGAAGGCCCCCTCAACACTGCATCCACCAGCAGGAATGAGAGAATGTTTGTAAGGTCCTCTGAGAATCCCAGAAGGATCCTTGATAAGGGCAAAAGGCCTACTGAACCTACAGAGGAGGTGATAGTGCCAAGTAGGTCCAGTGAAAAGGCTAGAACAGCCTATACACCTCCTAAAACAAACTCCATGAAAAATCAACTCCAAAGAAGAAAATCCTCTAGAAACAAATGGAGTAATGTTCAGTACACATATCCTCAACCTATATCTTCTCCAAGGAGACAATCCAGGCAGAGGACAAACTGGCCTGAATCCTCTGTCAGGGGAGTTGACAGAAGGGTTCACTACAGGGAACCACTCTCTTATATGCCCTATGAGAGGAGTCAAATCCCTCCTTATCAACAACACCTGAGGCCAGCTGCACCAAGGCCCTTTAGGAACAGGAGGTATAACAAGCCACCTATCCCACAAAGGACTAACACTTATAGGCAGTCAACTCCTAGGGCAGTTAAGGAGTCTGCTGTCTATGTAGATGTTTTTGGAAGAAAAATCAGCCAGTCCAAAATAACTAGGACTGTTGAGCAGATTTGGATCCCTAAGGGTACAACTAACCAAATAGGACCCAAAATAAGATGGGTACCTAAGAACTGATCTTTATGCAGGTTGTGGATCCTCAAGATGATTGGTACCTGGATAGTGGTTGCTCAAGACATATGACGGGCAACCTAAGTCTCCTGACTAACTACAAGGAAAGAAAAGGCCACATGTCACTTTTTGTGACAACTCAAAAGGAATCACAGAAGGTTATGGTACCCTGTTAATAGGGACAGTCCAGGTAACAAATGTATCATATGTCAGTGGACTGAAACATAACCTGCTCTCTATAAGCTAATTCTATGATAAGGGATATAATGTTGAGTTTTCAAGTAACCTGTGTTGTGTAAGAAATGCATCAAATACTCAGGTACTACTAACAAGGTCTAGGAAAGGAAATGTTTATCTTGCAGATTGGAGATCATGTCCAAAAGAGACCTGTCTCATTGCCAAGAGTTCAAGTAACCTGACTTGGCTATGGCACAGAAGGCTCAATCATCTGAATTTCAAGACTCTCAACAAAATCTCAAGGCTGAGCCTAGTAGAAGGGTTACCAAATGAGGTGTTCAACAAAGATCACATTTGCAAAGCTTGCCAAGAAGGGAAGCAAATAAAAGCCTCATTCAAAAGCAAGATAACTCCCTCCATTGACAGGGTACTTCAACTTCTACACATGGACCTCTTTAGACCTGTTACACCAGCCAGCATCAATGGAAGCAAGTACACACTGGTGGTGGTGGATGACTTCTCAAGATTTACTTGGGTGATATTCATGTCCAGCAAGAAGGATACCCAACTCAGGCTACCTGAGTTACTCAGGAAGATTTCAAATGAAAAGGATCTATCTATCATCAAGATAAGATCTGATAAAGGTACTGAGTTCATAAATTCCATTATTACTGACTTCTGCAATAAGTCAGGTATATCCCATGAGACTTCAGCTGCTAGAACTCCTCAACAAAATGGGTTAGCTGAAAGAAGAAACAGGACACTAAAGGAGGCTGCCAGAACCATGCTTGCTGATGCACAAATTCCCATAAGGTTCTGGGTTGAAGCCATACATACAGCCTGTTACACTCAGAATAGATCTATGCTCACTAAAACACAAGGCAAAACCCCCTATCAGCTATGGAATGGTAGGAAACCTCAGGTATCCTACTTTCATGTCTTCGGTTGTAAGTGTTTCATTCACAACAATGGGAAAAGCAATTGAAAACCTTTGATAGAATAGCTAATGAAGGAATTTTCCTTGGGTATTCACAAGTTAGTAGAGCCTTCAGGGTATATAACCTTAGAACCCTTGTTGTGGAAGAAACACCCCATGTTGTTTTTGATGAATCTATTCTTAAGTCCAGGAAAGATCAGGCCACCTAAGAAATCACTGATAAAATGACTAACCTGACCTTGGACAAATTCACTGATAAGAAAGTGGATGCCTACATACCAACATGGGACAACCTAGGACTAAAGGAGTCAGAGGACCACACCCAGAGGATAAACCAGCCTGAGGGAATCAACACTGATGAAAATGAGCTGAATGACTCAATCCTAGCTCCTCAGGTAACTTCTGTCAATGAAGAAGCTGGCCAAGTTGAGACAAACACTGAGCATAACATTCAGGGGGAAGCCAGACTAGACTGTGCTGATAACTTAGAAACAACCCTGAATGATGACTCAGGACTCTTACCCTCTGCCCTATCCCCTGTATTACTTAGAATTTCTCAATCTAGTGACTCAATCCCAGTTGAAGAAGTATCCACTGAGGATAACCCTACTAAGAGAGGACAATCCAAAAGAAGATGGTTGATTGATCATCCAATCAGTCAGATTCTAGGAGATCCTAATCTTGGAGTCAAGACTAGAAGTTTTCATGGAGAGAATGATCTATTTTGCTGTTTTCTTTCAGCACAGGAGCCCAAGACCATGGAAGAAGCATTAAAGGATTCAAACTGGATCATTTCCATGGAGGACGAACTCAACCAGTTCACAAGGAATCAAGTGTGGGAGCTTGTCAAAAGACCCAAGCATGCCAACATCATTGGAACCAAATGGGTCTTCAAAAATAAGAAGGATGAAAATGATATCATAGTCAGAAACAAAGCAAGACTGGTGGCCAAAGGATACTCTCAAGTTGAAGGATTTGATTATGATGAAACCTTTGCACCAGTAGCCAGATTAGAAGCTATCAGGTTATTCCTTGCCTATGCTGCCCACAAAAAGTTCAAGGTCTACAAAATGGATGTCAAGAGTGCATTCCTCAATGGGATTCTAAATGAAGAAGTCTATGTGGAACAACCCCCTGGCTTTGAGGAAGGCAACAAAGTCTACAAGCTCAGGAAAGCTCTATATGGCCTGAAACAAGCCCCAAGAGCCTGGTATGAAACTTTGTCTAAGTTTCTCTTGGAGCATGGTTTCACAAAAGGGAGTGTTGACAGAAGACTCTTCAAAATCACACATGGAGAAGACATGCTCTTGGTCCAAATCTCTGTGGATAATATCATATTTGGATCACAGAATGAGGATCTATGCACAAGATTCTCACATCTCATGAAAGGAAAATTTGAGATGTCCATGATGGGAGAGATGAACTTCTTCCTTGTACTGCAAGTCAGGCAGTCCCCTGAAGGAATATTCATCAATCAGGCCAAGTACACAAGGGATCTAATTCAGAAATTTGGTTGCAGCTCAAGCAAAGTAGTCAGGGTACCTATAAATACAAACACAAAGCTTGAACCTGATGAAGAAGGAGAAGCTGTGGATCAGACTACTTATAGAGGAATCATTGGATCCCTCCTATACCTCAGGCCTGACATTACTTATGCAGTAGGGATCTGTGTAAGATATTAGGCTAGTCCCAAGAAAAGTCACCTGGAGGCCACAAAGAAAATTCTAACATATCTCAAGGGTACTGTCAACATGGGACTTTGGTACCACTCTGATGATAACTTTGAATTAACAGGCTATTCTGATGCTGACTATGAAGGATGCAAAATTGACAGGAAGTCAACCACTGGGACATGTCAATTTCTTGGAAACGAATTGATATCCTGGTTCTCAAAGAAGCAGAGTTCAGTTGCAACAAGCACCACTGAAGCTGAATACATGGCTGCTGGAAGCTGCTGTGCCCAAATCCTATGGATAAGGCAACAACCGACTGATTACAACATACAGGCCAGTGAAGTACCTATCTTATGTGATAACAATAGTGCTATTGCTATATCACAAAACCTGTACTTCACACAAGGTGCAAGCATGTGGATATTAGGCATCACTTCATCAGAGACCATGTGGAGAAGAAGGATGTGTGTCTTGTAAAAATTCACACTGATAAGCAAGGGGTAGACATATTCACAAAACTCTTGGCTGAAGCAAGGTTTCATGAGCTATCAGTGGAGTTAGGCCTTCTTGACCCTGAGTCAGAAAACTGATCAGGCTACCTAACTTAGAATGAATCTATCAAAATGGATTCACATGCCACTAATCAAGGGGGAATAGTCTAGCAACAACAGTGGACTCAACTGATAAAAGTCCACTGATATCCTCTGATAGTCAGAAGTGTCCACCCTACTGAACTCAACTGGACTGACCAAAAGTCCACTGAGTACTCCACTGAGACAAATTCTGACTGACGGTTACTTTATTGGTAATTGTGCCTACGACACATTTAATGGGATAGTAAGTGTGCAGTAAAATCTCCGGAGATGATTTCGAGCAGTTATCTCTCATTAAAAGACCCTTCTTTAACCGTCATCCTTTTTCAATCTCAATCGTTGATCTTAAACCAACCCACTTTCCATAATTGGTAATTATTACAAATTACTTGGGAAATTAAAACACTTTATCTTCCAAATTATTGCCCCGATCTCAACCATAGATAAAATCTCTCTTGTTCAATCTCCACCCTTGATTGTCAATATAAATAACCTCCACACTTAGCAGTTTTACACACGATCTCATTACTATCAACCCTACAAACTTACCAGCCCTTATCTTCCTTAACCTTTACACCTACTTCACCCTTTTCTCCTTTAAAAACAATGTCTCAAATCTACATAGATTACAAATAGCTGTCCAACAACAAGAACTTTTAGTATGAACCAATCGTTTGTTTCAACCATCCCAAAGTTCTTTCTAACCCCAACCTACACCATATCAGAAGAGCCCTTGAGCTTGTAAGACATGCTGGGCTCTACAGATTCCTCTCAAAAGGTCCAGAGAAGTGCTTTGACAGGCAGGTGTAGGAGTTCTTTGTGGATATGGAGAAGAGCATCACATCCATTAGATCTGCCATCATGATGGAGAAGAGTGAAAAAAAGCAGGACAAGAAAGGGAGAGAGATCATTGAGGCTGTCATGAAGAGGCACAAGTTTACTCTAAGGCAGGAGGACTTACATGATATCTTGGGTTGCCAAATGAGGGTTTGGACCCAGCAGCCTACAAGCTTGGAGAAGAAGAGAAGTTTTTGAACACCAATACAAAGAAGAGGGAGCAATATGTGATAACTTTCAACAAGAAACTCCTCAAACCTGAATTTGAGATTCTGGCAGAAATTGTTGGGAAATGCATCCTAGCAAACCAAGGAAGCATTGAGCCAGTGAGAAGGATAACGCTCAGATTGATGACAACCATTTTACACACCACTGATAGAGTGAAGTTCCACTGGCATCAGTTCTTCATCTCTAATCTCAGGGAGGAGAGGAGCAAACTAAAGGTGGTCAAGGGAAGAATGTTGATAGAGCACAAGCTGTGCTATGCCCCCTCATCATTGAGGCACTGAACCTGAAGTACAACTTCTCTGATACAAGATCTTGGAACAAGGCCAAGATCTTGTTAAACTCTGAAAGGCTATTGGAGAAGATGAAAGTTGAGGCAACACCCAGGGAGGAGAGACAGGAACAAGCCATTGTCCCAGAGGAGTCATGGGAAGACAGTCCCCCTGTAAACATCAAGAAGAGGGCTTTAAAGCCAAGTGAGAAAATGAAGTCCCACAAAGAGGAGGAGTTGGAGAAAAAGAAAAGGAGATTGGTGAAGAAGACCTTCATTGAAAGCAGGGCAGTAAGCAGCAGCTCTGAGACTTCCACTCACTCATCTGCTGAGAAGTCTGCTGAGGAAGAGGATGAAGGGATGAAGTCACCTATTCATTTACTTGCTACCACTGCCCTCAAGGGGATTGAGGAAGGGCAGGAGGGAGAGGAAGCAGATGAGGAGGAAGATGAGACATCAGAGGAGTCTGATGAAGAAAGCTCAGAACAGTCTGAGGAATGAGGAGGAGGTCAAGAAGCCTCAGAGGACTCTCAAAAGTCCTCTGAGGTAGCCAAAATTACACCCACTGAACCAACAACTGAAAATCCCACTGAAGGCTCTCAAAAGCCTGAAAGTGCAGCTAAAGAACAACCCACTGTCCCACAGGCTAGTGAAGTTTTGCCTTCACTAGAAGTAGCTGATGAGGAGGAGGTCCAGTACACATACTTGGACTCTCTGAAGGAGGAGGCATGTTATGAATTGGAACAGTTATATCCGGCCTTGAACTCCCATCCCATCCTCAAGGAAATGTTTGAGAGGGTGAGGCTACTGGTCAAGCTGAAAGATGCATATCTTTATGAGCTCTTGGAAGTTGTGAAGGGAAAAGGAGAAGGTTTCTGGAGAAAGGAGGAGAAGGAAATACTTGAGTTTGCACAAGTAAGGAAAGTCAGTGTACTGTTGCAAGAGTGCGAGTTTGGCAAGTTGGTTGCCAAGAAGTTAGATGATGCCAGATTAATAGAGGGGCCCAAAGAAAAGTCTGCTGATGACCAAGGAAAGGACAGAGATGATGATGGAGCCAACCCTGCTGAAGAGGGTCAGGCTGGTGCAAGTCAGGAGATGACCCAGGCTAGTGGAGGTCAGGACACTGAAAGTCAGGCCACTGGAGATCAGCCTGAGTCACAGGGGACTCAGAAGGAATTAGTGCCCTCTCCTGATGAAACACCAACTGCTCAAATTGAAGGTGTTATTCAGACTGTTGTCCAGGCTGCTGTGGAGCACAAGCCTGAGGAAAAAGAGTTGGCTACTCTGACTGGGAAATGGAGAATTTAGAGATCATGATGGAGGAACAGTCTGTTGAGACAGTTGTGCTTGATGAGCATCTAGATCAGGTAAAGGACTCTAACCTGACACTCATTACTAATTTGTCAAGTAATGTAGATCAGATGGAGATGCACCTATCCAAGGAAATCAATGATCTCAAAGCAAGTGTGGATCAAAAGAGGTAAGCCCATGCACAAGCCCTGATAGCAGTCAGGCAGGAGAACTTGGAGGAAAGAGAGAGGTTGATTCAGGCTACCATCACTGCAATGGCAGGTGGCCTGATGGAGAAGATGGATGCCTACATCAGACAAAGAGAGGAGGCCTTAAAGGCAGAAATAGAAACTCAAGTGAGGCAGGTACTCTCAGGTCTCCCCACTCAGGCGGCCACTAACCTGATCATAGAGGAGAAATTGAAGCTATTTACTGACTTTGGAGTAAATGCTGCTTTTCATCTAAGGGCCCTGAATGAGGAAACGGAGCACTTCTTCACCCACCTTCGAGTTGTAGAGCTAAGACACTGCCAAACATTCCATTGTTCTTACTGAACTCTCCACCAGAGTTAGCAAGAAGGGGGGAAGAAGGACAGGTCAGGCCACTGGGTGGCCCATCAGTGGGCAGGAGGTCTGACATTGAGAAGGTTATGGCAGATGTGAGGCAGGAGGTTGACAATCTGGTGAGTGATAGGGAGCAGGCCACTGCTCATGAGAGAAAGAAGGGAAAAGCTGATACTGGAAGAGAAACAAAGCTATCTAAAGCAAAAGATCAAATTCTGAGGGAAAAGAGGCAAAGGAGTGAACAGAGAAGTGGAAGTGTGTCAGGCACCCAGTCTACCAAGAGGAGAAGTGTTATGATTGATCAGGGAGAGGAGGAAGTCAGGGAACTTCCAGTCAAAAATCCCAACCCAATTACCTCACTTGCACCAAGTCAGCCAGAGAAGGTGCAGTCTACTGAGGATCTCTTCTGGCCACCTACACTCAGTCCACTGGCTCAGGCAGTAAAAGAAGGGAAGACTCTTGATCAGTACAACCTTGAAAAGATGGAAGAAAATCAGAGACTGATTGAGAGTGGCCAACTGATGAAGCCCCCACCACCAAGGAAGCCCAGGAACTCATACTGGAGGTTGAAGGGATGAAGAAGCCAGGCTCAGGCTAGTGAGCCCATTGCAAGGTTCCCTCACATAGATCCTTGGGTTCCTAAGGAGATCAATGACTCCTGGGAGGAAGCCAAGAGGGAGTTTGTGTACTCCTTCTATGTAACAGGAGAGTTCGCTGGAGTGGAGGCTGATGAAGTATTTCATCAGAAAATGGTGGAGAACTGTCCTGCCTTGTATCCCAGGATCCTGAACACAAGGGAAGAACACAGTGGAGGAGACCCCTTCAAAGCTCCTGGTCCCATCCTCTTCATGCCCCCCATGGATGCCAGTGGGGAAGTAAAAATGCAAGACATCCTGAGTGAGTGGCTTGTGGTCTGTGAGCAACTTGGATTGAGGGGACATAGCAAGGATGTGATGGAGAGGAAGATGGAGCTGAAAAAGAGAGTGTTTGCACAGTATGGAGTGGAGCCAGCTTTTGGGAGTCTGTGAGACAAGTACACTGATGGAAGAAGCAGTTGGAGGTGTTTGATGTCTTTTTGTTTTGCTTATTTTTGGGACAGGATAGTATTTTGGTTATAGTCTGATCTCTGTAAATTGTAACCAATTCCTTATTAATGAAAATTCTATCATTTTTTAGCCCAAGATAATATCTCATTATTTAAAGAACTCCTAATGCCGTCTCTCAATCACCTAGTTGCTTACAGAGGATTTAAACTATTCTGAAATCGAGAAGGTAACCATTTTTTCAGATTTAATCTCCTTATCTAAAGAGACTGCTCCTTCTACGCAAGTAGGACCCTCTGTTGTTGGTTCTTGTGGATAAAAAATGACACCCGAGCGGCCTAATGAGCCACACCAGATTAAGGGCTCAATCGGCATCTGAATCAATGAAAACTGTGAGACCATGAGCTAATTATCGAGCATTAGTTGGGGCTAGACGAGCAACCCCGAGCAAATCCATATTTATACGACTTGACGTCCCGACCCCCAAATCTTAGGGCAATGCTCAGGAAAAGGTATGACAGTTGTGCGAGCAATCACTCGTGATCAGATGAACAACAGGGTCCTTGCGAGTACCAAGCCTGGTCTGAGGATCTCCAAGCAAGGATGCTCATCTATGAGTGTTGGGAAATATTTTGATAAAATCCAAAGACTCCCTTGATGTATTCATGTATCTCTAAAGACTTAGGAATCTAGCCCAAAGTGTTAAGAGTCTATGATAAAGACTTATAAAATAAGTTTGTGAACTGACAGACCACTTTGTTGAAAACTAGTCTGATGTATAGAAACTAGCCTGATGTACCTTAGACTATCCTGATGTAGGATTATGAGATACACCCACTATCTGAAGAGTGCACCCCAGAAGACTAAGTCCAAGCAGCCTGAAAGGACTCCCCTGAAGACAAGTAACCTGATGCATTAAATGACTTCGGCATTTATGAAGGAAGCAGCCAAAACATAAATGAAGTGTTAAATGCAGTAAAGTTAATGTTCCAAGTCACCTGATGAAAAGACAGAGGACTTCAATGCAACCGTTGGGACTGGACTGAGGAACAATTAAGACAGATCAATGAGAAGCTGCCACCTATGTACGGACCCGACACAAAGACTGACCTGTCAGTACCAAGTTCAGAAGCAACTAACAACTTAGGATGGCTCAGTTTTCAAAGGCGGCTGCATTAACTCTAAACAGACATTTAATGAGCCATCAACCATTAATGCTTCAGAGTTGACCATCCAAAATCTGAAGAAGATCTTTAGAACGTTGGACTGCTACATTTTCACAGATTTGACCATCCAAAATCTGAGGAAAATCTTGAAGAACTTTGGTACACCAAGATAGCTTAAATTTGAAACTATCTCTCCAACGGATAGTCTTTCAAATTTAAGTCTATAAATACAAGAATTGAAAAAGAAGCCAAGTATGGGAAACTAACAAGCTCAACTGATAATCTGAAAAGTTCATACACTCAAGCACTCGAAATCACTCTAGTTTCCCAAGTGCTCACATTGCTTAGAATTCAATCTTGTATTTAAGATTACACTGTAATATCTTAGAAGCCTACTGAGATAACCCAATCTAGATAATGTCCATAATTGTAAAGGGTTTTCTCAACCTTAGTTGGAAAACTCAAGCCCTTAAACCAAGATAGGTTAAGGGTTGTGAGTGGTGAGAAAGTAAGCTGAGGAGTGTCTCAGTGTGAAATCTGAGAGGACTAGGACTCAGTGACAATCCTAGAGATCAAGAGAAGCTATTCTTGATCAGTGCATCTTGGCACTCTAAATAAGGAATTCCTGTGGTTAAGGAATTCTCCTGTTAAATCAGGAAAAGTGGATGTAAGAGAGTTTAACTCCAAACCACTATAAATCCCCGTGTCTCTTGTGCTTTTTATGTGAGTTAATAACTTTAAGTGTCTTAGTCATAATCCGCTGCACAACTTAAATCTGATCAAATCCTCAGGCTACTTATCAGGTGACATATAAGTCCACTGATATATTTTAAGTGTCCTGTGTTGGGAAATGACTTGTAAAATATTTTGATAAATCTCAAAGACTCCCTTGATGTATTGATGTATCACTAAGACTTAGAAAAATAGCCCAACATGTTAGGAGGCTATGAAAAAAGCTTAGAATAAAAGTTTATTTGTAACAAGCTACTTATGCTAAAACCAGTCTGATGTATTAAAAACTAGCCTGATGTCTTCTAGACTAGACTGATGAAGGATTAGTAGATACACCCACTGACTGAAGAATGCACCCCAGAAGACTAAGTCCAAATGGCCTGAGAGGACTCCCCTGAAGAGAAGTAACCTGATGTATTAAATGCCTTCAACATTTAATAAGGAAGCAGCCAACACATAAATGAAGTGTTTAATGTAGCAAAGAGAATGTTCCAAGTCACCTGATGAAAAGACAGAGGACTTCAATACAACCGTTAGACTGGACTGAGGAACAATTAAGACAGGCCAATGAGAAGCTGCCACCTATGTATAGATCTGACACAGAAACTGACCTGTCAGTACTAAGTTCAGAAGCAACCAACTGCCTAGGATGGCACAGTTTTCAAAAGCGGCTGCATTAACTCTGAGCAGGCATTTAATGAGCTATCAACCATTAATGCTTGAGAGTTGACCACCCAAAATCTGAAGAAGATCTATGAAACATTGGAATGCTATATTTTCACAGATTTGACCACCCAAAATCTGAGAAAAATATTGAAGAACGTTGGTACACCAAAATAGCTTAAATTTGAAGCTATCTCTCCAACGGATAGTATTTCTAATTTAAGTCTATAAATACAAGAGTTGAAGAAGAAGCCAAGCAAGGGAAAACTACCAAGCTCAACTGAAAAAAAACTGAAAAGCTCAAGCACTCGAAAATCACTCTAGTTTCCCAAGTGCTTACATTCATTAGAATTCAATCTTGTATTTAGGCTTACATTGTAATATCTCAGAAGCCTACTGAGATAACCCTATCTAGATACTGATCTTCACTGTAAAGGGTTATCTCAACCATAGTTGGAAAAACTCAAATCCTTAAACCAAGTAAGGTTCAAGGTTGTGAGTGGAAGAAAGTAAGCTGAGGAGTGTCTCAGTCGGAAATCTGAGAGGACTAGGACTCAGTGAAAATCCTAGAGATCAAGAGGAGTTATTCTTGATTAGTGAACCTTGCCACTCTAAAACAAGGAAATCCTGTGGTTAAGGAATTTTCGTGTTAAATCAGGAAAAGTGGATGTAGGAGAGTTGAACTCCGAACCACTATAAATCCATGTGTCTCTTGTACTTTTGTGTGAGTTAATAACTTCAAGTATTTTCATTAATAATCCGCTGGACAACTCAATTTGATCAAATACTCAGGCTACTTGTCAGGCGACCTTCAAGTCCACTGATCTTTTCTGAAGTAGTCTGTACTTCAAAGAAAGTCCACTGACTAACTGATCTTCAAAAAATTGGACTTACAGGTGTATTCCCCCCATACACCCGTCTTTACTTATTTGGGACCAACAAGTGGTATCAGAGCAGGGGTTCTATGAACCACTGCCTTGATTTATCATTAACGGTGACTTGAACTGATCTAACTAACTCTTCTTGAAGATACTCTCTTGAAATGTCTACCCAAGCAGAAGGATTGTTGGTCCCGAAACGAGTATAATCAGTGTATGGGGGGGGGGAATACACTGATATCAGATTTTTCTGAAAGACTCAGAAAAATGCTCTAACACTATCAGTCAGGATTTCCTGAATTACTCAGTATGCTGAAGGTCCACAGGGGCAGCAGGGACAGTTCAGTAACGAGTCAGATAAGCTGAGTGTGAGTAATGTGCTCGGAAGCTCAGTAGAGATAACAAACCTACTGACTGCTCGGAAGCAAGTCAGTTGGACTACTATCTCAGTGAGCTAGAGTACGTGCGGAAAGTGAGCCCTTAGTTTCTACTCGTTTTAGTTTCTTAAAACAATTTCTCTGAGTTGCTTAGTAAACCATTGGTTAAGGCTGAGTGCACAGTATTAAGTTTCAGGATGATTGATTCAGTCCTGAAGATAAAAACAATGCAGAATGTTCAGTTTATTATGAAGATAGTTATGATCCTGAACTGAATAGTAAATCAGCACACAGGGGACTTTTTAACGTGGTTCGGAGATAACCAACTCCTACGTCCACGACCTGATTTAACAAGAAGCTATCCTCAAAACCCTGAGGATAGGTGCTTGGTTTTACGTGCCAAGGGACACGGATAGCCAACTTTCTCTCTTAGGAACTGACCTCTGGGCGTTTTACAAGTCCCAGTCCTTCTAACCAAACAATCTCACACCCTGAGTGGTTTGGTATTCTGGTTTCCAACTAAGATAGCTATAGCAATACAAAACAATGCTAAATATTAGAGTTATCGATCTAAGCAAATACAGAGTGAATCCTACTACAACACTAGGGAAATTTTGTTGCAGAGTGTTGCTTATAGTATGCTTTGAGAGCTTGGATTCTTGAGAGTTTTCTCTTGGAAATTTCCCGTTAGTCTTGAATGGGTGCAAGACTCTCCATATTTATAGGCAAGATTCAAAATAGATCCGTTGGAGAAGATCTAACCAAATCTTTCCTATTTTAGGGTGGTTGTAGGCTAGAAGTACTGTTTGACCTAATCGCCATGCTTATTCTGGCAAGTTTGTCCCATCGCCTGCAACTCTGAGACGCATTAAATGCCGCATTAAATGCTGCTCAGACTCCGTACATACGTGTCGAAAGATCATTGGCTCTCCATTCTAACGGCTAGTTGACTTTTAGACATTTGTCCTTCCTCTTACATTCAATACTCTGAGTCTCTTGTTAATAACTCAGTCTGAATGTTTGTCTTATTGGAGTCTTACTGACATTCTCTTTGTCTCTTGTCCCATAGCATAAATAACCTTTTTGCTTTGGACTTACATGGTTCAGATGATCTGAACTAATGCCCGAGTCAGGTCTTATGTGTATTCAGCACAACCTGATAGATTATTCAGCCCAGTATGTGTAACCTTTTTTGCTTTGGACTTACATGGTTCAGATAAACGGAACCAAGGCCTAAGTCAGGTCTTAAGTGCATTCAGCACAGCCTGATAGGTTACACTTACTCTTCACTGACTAAGTTCTGTCCTTAGTATGCTTAGTGTACTCAGTAGAAACATCAGCCAATGGTACTTCAGGATTGACTTCAGGATGGATCATCAGGCTTTGATCTTCAGCTTCAGACCAGGCAATCTACAGCAAGACTGACTGACTCCTTCAGGATGGATTACACTTCAGACTTCAGTAAATTGGGTCGACTCCAATATTCTTCAGTCTTCAGCAAGTACCTCCTATACTGAATTCCTAACCTAACTATCTTGAACTATTTGATCCTGAACAACTATACTTAGGCAGATTAATCAGGGGTTTTGAGATCTAATCAAAATACTCAGATTGTCCCAATAATTTCCCCCTTTTTGATGATGCTAAAACCCTTAAGCAAATTCCTATTCATCTATACAATCAACTGACTTAGTCAGTGAGAACAACTCAGTACCACTTGACAAACTAGGTACTTAGTCTATAAGATGAAAAAAAGGAATGTGTTAGTACAGTTCTTGATAAGGATTCAGAAAAGTAAATTCAGGAGTCAACAAGAAGTTGTACTCAGGAAAGCAAAATAACTTCATTGATTGATATGAGAATTACAAGTATCCTGAAGCTATTACAATTCCTGAATCAACTAGCTCCTGATCTGGTCTTCATCCTTATTCCAAGCAGCTAGAGGAATTTCATACATCTCCAAGACACGATTCAGGACCTGCTTCATCCTGTTCCGATCACCAATGGCCCCGGCAGCGCGTCCTACTCCGATGACTTCTTCTGATATCACTTTCCGGTCCAGTTGCTTGGAGTTCCTGAAGAGTGGAGGAGGATACTTAATGAATTCCGGAGGAGCAATCTCTACACCTTCTGTGTCAGCATGTCTGATTATTTCAGCCCATAGATCCGGATGCTCCTGTGCCATCCAGTGATGGAGTATGACGTCTTTTTCTTCAGTTTGATCGTCCCATAACCCCACCACATAGAAAAGGTAAGCCCACCTATTCCGGATCGGAATCCATACCTCCAACATCTCTATCGGAATGAAATCCTCAACGAACTGAAGAGGAGGAGGACCTTGATCTGGATTGACCACCAACTTCCTCTGAGTCTTCGTTCGAGATCCAGAAGGCACAATTTTCTTCTTCTGAACCTGCGAAGTCAGGTACTCATTGGACTCTTTTAGCCGTTGGATCTGACTGAGCAGCGAAATCTCCTTCATCTTTGCTATCTTCTCCGCCTCAGTCATCACCATCTTTTCCTGAGTGGTCAATCCCGGATTCATCTGTTCCTCCATCTCCTTATACAAAGGTTCCAGAGTGAGATCCTCAGAGGGCCTCAATCTCTTCGGATCTGAACCTTCAGCAGCTTCGATGGCGGCGACGGACCTTGTCCTTTTTCTATCCGCCGCTATCAGTTCAGGGGGAAAGTTCTTCTTCTTGGCTTTACCAGTAGTTGCAATTTGCTTCCCTTCTTCCCCCTTTTTGGCATCATCGTCATTGATTCGCTTGACAACTTCGTTTACTGACTCCGCCAACAAAGTGAACTGACTGTCCATCTCAGTCTGCTTGCCCTGCAGCTGCCCAATCTGCCCTGCCATCCCTCTTAGGCCGACACTGAGCTTATCAATGGCTGAATTGTGTGCAGCCTTCAATCGACCTTCGAAGTTTGTCATTCTGTTGTCCAGGGCAGATGCAATTTCCACTTTCTCCTGTGCAGACATCTCACTCAGCAGCTCATCCTTCAGTTCAGCCTTCAGCTTGGCCAACTTTTCATCAACCAGTTGATCAATTCTTTCAGGCAGTTGTTGATCAAGAAAAGTGGCAAGCTTGTTCTCTTGCTGAGTTTGCGCATCAGAGACCATTTGATTGCAGCTTTGAATGACCCCTTTTGCTTGCTCAGAGATAACAGTGAGATCTACTGAGTGTTGAGTTCTGACTTCTCCTAGTAGATCAATGGCAGCATTCATGTCAGATCCCATCTCATTCAGGTCACGATCCAGCCTATTCATCTTCTTATTAAGCACTTCAGAATTTGAACCAACCCGGCTTGTTTTTCTCTCGATGAGGATTACCCTTCTGTGAAGATTGGCACGAGCTCGTGAGGAGTTCTGAACATAGAGTGATTTGGGAGTGATCCATTTTCCTCTGACTCGGACCAGACCTGGTGGACCCTCTCCTGAAGCCTCCACAGTCCCGGGTCCAAGGATTGCTTCATCAGCCGGTGCACTGATCCCTTCAGTGCCACCTTGCTGAGCATCATCAGCAGTCTCAATCACCTCATTCTCAGCTTCCTCCTCCACTTCCTTTTCCTTCTCAACTCTCTGAGGCTCGGGCTCAGGATAAATGCGTTGGACAGTTCTAATAAAGTCTACCATCTTGATCAGGTGATGTAGAGAGTTAACGTCAAAGTGATCAAAGAGGGCAGCCTCTGGTTCAGCAATATTGTCCCATCCTCTCGACTCCCCGAGCTGACTGAGTTCAGGCCAGGTGGCATTCCGAATCATAGCAAAGGTACGAAGCTGCACAACTGCTTCCTTCTGAGCATCTGAGAGGTCAGGAAACCTCCTTTCCACCATCTCAGCAGCCGTTCCCCTTGCCACTATCTCAAAGTCTGACAATGTGTTCTTGTCAGGTGCAGGGAATGGCCACGGAGCTTCAGCCTGAACCCCTTCAGAAACCTCCTTCTGAACTCCTTCCTCCTGAACAGGTTCCCCCTGATCCTCACCCGAGGGGGCCTCCAAACCCTTATAAGTTGATGCAATGTTTAGGATCAGTGGGTTCGGATCAGTGGGTGCAACATCTGGAATGGCAGAGATATGGGCGATTTCAAGTGCAGCCTGAGCTGATTCCCTCTCCAGATGTGCGTGCTGAATAATTTCTTCAGCAGCCTTCTCTTCCACAAGCTTTTTCTCTTGCTCTCCAGACCCCGGATATAAGAATTTCAGTTTCTGTTACTTGGGTCCTGAGGGCTTGGGTTTGTCCTCCGCTGGCTTCATAATGTCGGACTCTGAAGATTTGCCCGCCTGAGCCTTGACTCTCCCAGTCGTGCTCGCCTGAGCCTTCTTCTTCTGAGTCCTCGGTCTTCTCTTGGTGCCAGCATCACCGGAGTAAGCTCTGAAGAGATCTATTTTCACT
Organism: Prunella vulgaris; assembly: GCA_026898435.1. NCBI lineage: Eukaryota > Viridiplantae > Streptophyta > Magnoliopsida > Lamiales > Lamiaceae > Prunella > Prunella vulgaris. Next base: position 672,073 of record JAPKLY010000256.1, read on the forward strand.
GGAATCTCGAGTGATTGGGCCTGATCCACATCACCGAGATTCAGGGTCTCCAAGATCAGAGAAATCTTGGTGCCAAAGTGCATTTTGGCCTCAAATATCGCCTGACCCTCCGGCGAGTATTTGATTTTGTTGGTCTCAGCTACCAGCAATTGGAGGAAGTAATCCTTTCAGTTAAAGTTATGCACTGAGGCGTCAGAGATTGCCATCATCGTATATAATTTCGGCCGCGAGATCTGCTCCAGCCCTCCAGCAATCCCCATCACTCCCTGACTTGTCAGGTCGAAGAAGTGATGATTCTCTGTTCTCAGAACTGACTTGTTCAGTCTTGACTTCGGGACCACATCACCATCGCAGAGGGACTGGAGATTGTCCTTCTCAGTCCCATACCCAAAATCAACAGGGCTTTGTCCAGAATGAGGAAGATTAAGAACCTCTCTAATCTTCTGCCTGAGGTTGAGAGTGACCCATCTCCTGGTCATCTCTTCCTCACCATATTTCCCCTTCACACATGAAGTTAGGGGAATGCATGTTTCCCACTCCTGGGAGTCCTTGTTCTGCGCCATTTTGAGATAGAAAACAACAACAAGTCTGGGATGGAGTCTCTGGGGTCTGGAAGTGATAAAACGCAGAAGACCTGCATTTTCGAAAAGCTCCTTTACAGGTAATATGTCAGGATGATTGGAGGTAAAATCTCCAAATGATTCCCAGTGTATTACATTTCTTAGGTGAAATAGGTTCCCAAAGAATGAATCCACCGAAGGAGAAGCCATGGAAATAATATGAAGAATGAAGATAATCGGTTTTCAGAAAGAAATATAATAAGAAAAGATTTAGATGCATAAAGGTTGCAATAGCACAAACTTCCCTTATTTATACTAAAATTCAGTTTTAATCGGATGGCTCAGAAAATAGTGACTTATGAGATTCAATGGTTAAGATTAAAGCGCAAGATGCATGGAGACTCTTCGGATTTTCAAAAGTAATGGGTCAAAACTTTATCGAAAACTGTTCCCACCCACTGTGCATTAAATGCGCGTCAGAGCATGTCCGTATTTAATTCAAATAAATTGCATTAAATAATAACCGAATATTAAATGAACGGCTGGGATTAAATGACAAATTAAATTGATTTGACAAAACAACAAGCAGTATCAAGGATGATGCACGCAAGATCAGATGACTAGACATAAATCAGGAAACATACCAGTCAGTCAGATTTGAATTCTAACTGATACCACATGTGACCTATCAGGGTGACAAGCCCTGAATTCAGTGTCCTGAATCTTAGTCAGTCTAAACTGATCATTCATTTCAACTGAATGTTCCCCCTACAACCATTCATATTCTCTCTGAGATTCCTTCATCCTGAGTCCATATTAGTCATTCCCCCTGACCTTGTGCATTCTGATTAGAGATTTAGATTGAATCTCCTAAGCCTGGGTCAAGGAGTCTTAACTCTACTGATAGCTCAACAAACCTGGTTTCAGGCAAAGCCTTGGTCAGGATGTCAGCTCTCTGTTTATCAGTAGGGACTCTCTCTATCCTGATGTCCTTCTTCTCAACATGATCTCTGATAAAGTGATGCCTGATGTCTACATGCTTACACCTTGTGTGTAAGACTGGGTTTTGGGATATGGCAATGACACTATTATTGTCACAATAAATTGGGACTTCAGTGGCCTCAACTTGGTAGTCTCTCTGTTGCTGTTTCAGCCAAAGGATCTGAGAACAACAACTGCCTGCCGCCATATACTCAGCCTCAGTAGTAGATGTTGCAACACTGGTTTGCTTCTTAGAAAACCAAGAGATCATCTTACTCCCTAGAAACTAACATGTGCCTGTAGTTGATTTCCTATCAAGTCTACAGCCACCATAATCTGCATCTGAATAGCCAATCAGTTCTATGTTGTCATCAGAGGGATACCAGAGTCCTAAGTTGACTGTACCATTCAGGTATTTCAGTATCTTTTTGGCACTCTCTAGATGACTCTTCTTTGGATCAGACTGATACCTTGCACAAACTCCAACTGCATAAGTGATGTCAGGATGACTAGCAGTCAGATACAATAAGGATCCTATCAGTGCCCTATATTCAGTCTGATTTACTGAGACTCCTTTTTTGTTAGGGTCCAGCTTCTCATTTGTGTTCATGGGAATACGTGAGACTTTGCTGGACTGAACTCTGAATTTCTGAATCAAATCCCTCGCATATTTGGACTGATTTATGAAGATTCCGGAGTCAGTTTGCCTGACTTGGAGACCCAGAAAGAAATTCATCTCTCCCATCATTGATATCTCAAATTTCCCAGTCATCAGCTTGGAGAATTTCTCACAAAGCTTCAGATTAGGAGATCCAAATATTATATCATCCATATAAATCTGAACCAAGAGAATGTCCTCCCCTTCGGATATCTGGAAGAGGGTCCTGTCCACTGTTCCTTTCACGAACCCATGGTCTATCAGGAATTGGGATAATGTATCATACCAAGCTCTCGGAGCTTGCTTCAGGCCATAAAGAGCTTTCTTCAGGTGATATACCTTGTCACCAACTTCGAAACCTGGAGGTTGTTCCACATAGACCTCCTCGTTCAGTACACCATTCAGAAAGGCACTCTTTACATCCATCTGATACACTTTGAATTTCTTGAATGTTGCATATGCCAGAAACAACCTGATTGCTTCCAACCTTGCGACCGGAGCGAAGGTCTCATCATATTCGATTCCTTCGGCCTGAGAGTAACCCTTTGCTACCAGTCTGGCCTTATTCTTGACCACAACATTATTCTCATCCTTCTTGTTCTTAAAGACCCACTTGGTGCCAATAACATGTTGAAGCCTAGGCCTCTCAACTAACTCCCAAACCTGATTCCGCTCAAACTGATTGAGCTCATCCTGCATGGCTAGGATCCAGTTGGGATCTGTAAGAGCTTCTTCTATGCTCTTAGGTTCCTGATCACTCAGGAAACAACAAAACATAGCGCTCTCACCAAAGGACAACCTAGTCCTGACCCCCTCATTGATATCACAAATGATATCAGCCAATGAGTGATCATCTAGCCACCGCCTCCTACTGACGGGAGCACTGGGAGCTGCTAACGTTCCCTCGCCTGATCCTGAAACATTAGTCTCTACAATAATAGGCAAAGAACAGGAACGAGCAAGAACAGGGGATACTGAGTCATTTCCTGAGGGTTGGCCAATATCAGGGACATTGTTTCCCCCTACAGTGTTGGACTCAGTAACTGTCTCAGGTGCAGAAGCATCATCACCGACAGTACGTACCTCAGGTTGAGTCTGAGACTCAACATTCTCCGAGGCAGGAGCTTGCTGAGGGTTGGCCTGAGGTCCATCCTGATCATCATCATCATCATCCCATCCCTTGGGAGCACTGACAAGCTTGATCTTGAATTCAGGATTCTTCAGGCTTAGTCTCGTTATCTTCTTGGTAAACCCCTCAGTGTCAGGACACGGAACCTGTTACCTATGCACTGATGTAGTCTCATCAAACACAACATGAGGTGTTTCTTCCACACAAAGGGTCCGACAGTTATATACCCTGAAAGCTTTACTGACTGAGGAGTATCCCAAGAAAACTCCCTCATCAGATTTGCTATCAAAGGCTTTCAGCTGGTCTTTCCCATTGTTCAGGATGAAACACTTACACCCAAAAATATGGAAATAAGAGATGCGAGGCTTCCTCTTGTTCCAAGTTTCATAAGGTGTCTGAGCATGTTGTTTGTTCAGCATAGATCGGTTCTGAGTGTAGCAAGCAGTGTTGATTGCTTCAGCCCAGTACTTCTTGGGCAATCCTGACTCAGCCAACATGGTCCTGCCAGCTTCCTTCAGGGTCCGGTTTCTTCTTTCAGCTACCCCATTCTACTGTGGGGTCCTGGCTGCAGAAGTCTCATGAGCTATACCATAGTTAGTACAGAAGTCAGTTATAATAGAGTTAATAAACTCTGTTCCTCGATCTGATCGGATCCTGACAATGCTCTGACCCTGTTCAGTACTCAATTGCTTGAGTAACTCTGGAAGCTTGACCTGAGTCTCCTTTTTGTTCAGTAAGAAAATAACCCATGTGTACCTGGAATAATCATCAACAACAACAAGGGTATATTTCCTACCATTTATGCTGACAGGAGTAACTGGACCAAAGAGATCCATGTGCAGAAGCTGAAGCACTCTGTCAGTTGAGAAGGCTTCTTTCTCTTTGAATGAGGCTTTGGTTTGCTTGCCTTCCTGACATGCTCCGCACACGTAGTCTTTGCTAAAAACTTCATTAGGTAGACCATCTACAAGAGAAAGTCTAGAAATTTTGTTAATAATCTTGAAGTTCAAGTGACTCAGGCGTTTATGCCAAAGCCAACTGAGCTCAGAGGAGCTCTTAGCGACCCAACAAGTTTCAGGAGAGCTGCTCTTGAAGTCAGCAAAATATACATTGCCCCTCCTGACACCTGTAATCAGAACCTGTATTGTAGATTTGTCCTTCACAAGATACATGTTAGATGTAAATTCTACACTATATTCTCGGTCACAAAACTGACTGACCGAGAGTAAGTTATATCTCAGTCCCTCAACATATGGTACATTCAGTACACGGACAGAGCCAATAACAAGGGTTCTGAATCCTCTGTTGAAACCCTTAGAGTTATCTTCTTGAGCTACATAATCCTGAAGGAGATCACGAAATCCGGTCATGTGCCTGGAACACCCTGAGTCCAAGTACCAGTCCTTCATCAGATCCCTCTTTCTCTTCTTGTAGCCTGCATCGACCTGAAAAGAATCAGGCCTCAGGTACCCATCTCGTATTGGGTCCTACTGAGTCAGCCATACCCTTCGGGATCCAGATTTGTTTAACAATTCTGATAGCATCAGAAGTGTAAACCTATCTCCCTGAAACATCAACATACACAGTCTTCTTCCTTTGTGCCTGGGAAGTTGAGGGTGTATGGGTGTCAGCCTGAGGTTCAGGAGCCCTATATTGATTCCTGGGGGTGGGCCTCCTGTTTCTCCTTGGCCTGGGTGCATTGGGCTGAGTTTGATCCCGAGAAGGAGCAGCTCGGGCCTGACCTCTTGGCACTTGAGGTCTGGCCTGAGTGTTACCGGAGTCAGGTCTCCATTGACTTTTAGAGGCCACCTGGTTAGTCCTTCTCCTTTGATGATTGGGACGCTCCTGATGGGCTCTGTGCCCTGTCTAAGGAGTCTGGACCTCAGTAGTCCTTGGCTTTGCCTGAGGCCTCCTCTGTCCTGAGTTCCTTCCGCCTTGAGCATTTCTAGGCTGGGCCTGAGAAGTGCTAGGAGCAGAGTTCTTCCCAGATTGAGAATTCCTAGGCTGAACCTTGGAGTTCCCTTGATTTGTCTTCCTTGACTCAGGATGAGGAGCCTTGGCCTTTCCCTTAGGTTTTGGCCTTGGTTCCTCAGTCCTTTGCCTGACAGGTTCAGCAGACATTTTCTCCTTCCCTTTGCCTTTGTCCTGACGAGCAACACTTGAGCTCTTGTCATCAGTTAGGGCAGGGACAAACTTCTTCTGAGAGTTGTTCCCTGAAGCACCTCTCTTCTTCTTGCCCTTTGGGTCTTTTGAGGCATCATAGCCCAACTCAGCTTTAGCACCATCAGTCAGCTGAGAGAAACTTGTTAACTCATACACCACTTGGGTAGATGTGTATAACTTCTTCAAATTAACCTCAAGATGCCCATTTGTTTCTTTCAGGGCCTCAATTTCAGTGGTGTACTGAAGCTCCAACTCTTAATGAGCTTTCTCTTTTGAGATCAGCTCAAGATCACAAGTAGTTTGCTCAGCACAAAGGCGAGCTTTCCACTCAGTTTTGAACATTACTCTTAGAGCAATTCGCTCAATCATCAGTTGTTCCTGAGCAAGGAACAAATCAGTATCACGAGTCTCAATCAGCGAGCTGATTACACCATTCAGTCTTTCTATCTCCAGTGGAGCTTCATCATGCTTGTTCCGAGCATGAAGTAGCTCTTCCTGAAGATGTACTTATCTGAGGGCTTCCTCAGTATCTCTTACTCTGAGAGACTCAGTTAACCGATCGTTCTCCCCACTCAGTTGTGCATTCACATCCACTGTGTGAGTATGAGTCTCCTGCAGCCTTGAGAAGTCAACCATCAATTGCTCTAGGGTGAGCTGAAGGTCGAGTTCTCCTGCTGAATCTGAGCTAAGCTCAGGTGTGTGATCAGGAGAAGAGGCAGAAGAACATACCTCATCATCTGCCAGCAGGCAGAGGTCATCATACTCCTCATCGGAGAAAAGTTTAGGGGACCGGCTTCCTGGGCCATCTGAATCTGAGGAATCCTCAGCAAGCAATGCTCTCCGGTCTGATGCCCTGAGCTCTCTCTTGGCTCTCCGATCCTCTCGCTCACGAGCACTGAGCTCCGGACAATCATACTGATAATGTCCGGTCTTCTTGTAGTGGTAGCACTGATCTACATCAGAAGCAAACTTCTTGTCAGTGTACCTTTTATCTGATGACTCCCTCCTGCTCCGTGATGATCGTTCAGGTTTGGAGCTGGATCTTCTGGGCTCATCATCTCTCCTCTTCTCATCTCTTCGTCGCTCAGGCTCATTGCGATCCCTCCTGGAATCTGAACCCCTCCTTTCTTCTCTTCGGGGGCTCGATCTCCTGGGGCTGGAGTACCTGTGATCACGGCTGTCAGTATAAAATTTCTTATACCTTCCGAATCGAGAGTTTAGTTTCTCGAAACACCGCGCCATCAGGCTATACTCCAAGGCCAGCTCATCATTGTTCATGTCCTTCAGAGACTTAGAACCAGATCCAGCCTCAGGCTCAGGAGTAGCTTTAAGAGCCACGCTCTTTTCCTTTTCAGGAGTCTTGTCCTCACTGACTTCCTCACTGATAACACCCTTCTTCTTCCTCTTATCGAGGTTGAATTTCAGAGCCCATAACTCTGAGAATAGGTGAGAGTGAGTAATGTTGGTGAGATCCTGAGTGTTCTTCAACAAGATCACTCCTGTGTCCCATCTTTCAGGAAGACAGTTCAGGATTTTTGAAGACACCTCCCTCTTGGGAAACTCCTTCCCAAGGGTTGCTAGCTCGTTCATCATCTTAATGAACCGAGCTTCCATCTGATCGATGGACTCTCCCTCTAACATCCGGAAAGCATCAAACTTCCTGATTGTAAGATCTTTCTTGTTCTCCTTGATTCTTTATGATCCCTCACTCATCTCCCTCAAGGCATCCCAGATCTCCTTTGCAGTCCTAAGGTGCATGAGCCTGACCGAATTCTCGTAAGAAACGGTGTGGAGTATAATGTTCTTAGCAACATTATCCAGTCCGATTTGCTTAATCTGATCAGAATTAAGCGCGGACCTCTCCACTTCTTCATCTCCGGCAGCTGCAACAGGAACATTGCCAGCAACAGGCCAGGTCGTCTGAAGATTCCTCAAGAATTTGATCGGACCCTGCTCAATCACCAGAGGCATCTGATCATGGATGGAATAGAGATGTGCGAGTACCCTGAATTTCCAATAGTCATAATTGTCAATAGAGAATTCAGGAAGATTGCCCTCGAGGCGTTTAGAACCGGATGCCATGATATGCAGTTTTCAGAAACGAGATCTATTCAGTAGACCACCAAAAGTTTCTCCTCAGAAACTGTTGGTAAACAAAGTCAGTAGTCTTTTGAACAACTGCTCTGATACCACTTGTTGGTCCCGAAACGAGTATAATCAGTGTATGGGGGGGAATACACTGATATCAGATTTTTCTGAAAGACTCAGAAAAATTCTCTAACACTCTCAGTTAGGATTTCCTGAATTACTCAGTATGCTGAAGGTCCACAGGGGCAGCAGGGACAGTTCAGTAACGAGTTAGATAAGCTGAGTGTGAGTAATATGCTCGGAAGCTCAGTAGAGATAACAAACCTACTGACTGCTCGGAAGCAAGTCAGTTGGACTACTATCTCTGTGAGCTAGAGTACGTGCGGAAAGTGAGCCCTAAGTTTCTACTCGTTTTAGTTTCTGAAAACATTTTCTCTGAGTTGCTTAGTAAACTGGTGGTTAAGGCTGAGTGCACAGTATTAAGTTTCAGGATGATTGATTCAGTCCTGAAGATAAAAACATTGCAGAATGTTCTGTTTATTATGAAGACAGTTATGATCCTGAACAGAATAGTAAATCAGCACACAGGGGACTTTTTAACGTGGTTCGGAGATAACCAACTCCTATGTCCACAACCTGATTTAACAGGAAGCTATCCTCAAAACCCTGAGGATAGGTGCTTGGTTTTACATGCCAAGGGACACGGATAGCCAACTTCCTCTCTTAGGAACTGAACCCTGGGCGTTTTACAAGTCTCAGTCCTTCTAACCAACCAATCTCACACCCTGAGTGGTTTGGTATTCTGGTTTCCAACTAAGATAGTTCTAGCAATACAAAACAATGCTAAATATTAGAGCTATCGATCTAATAAATACAGAGTGAATCCTACTACAACACTAGGGAAATTTAGTTGCAGAGTGTTGCTTATAGTGTGCTTTGAGAGCTTGGATTCTTGAGAGTTTTCTCTTGGAAATTTCCCGCTAGTCTTGAATGGGTGCAATGCTCTCCATATTTATAGGCAAGAATCAAAATAGATCAGTTGGAGGAGATCTAACCAAATCTTTCCTATTTTAGGGTGGTTGCAGATTAGAAGTATTGTTTGACCTAATCGCCATGCTTATTCTGGCAAGTTTGTCCCATCGCCTGCAACTCTGAGACGCATTAAATGCCACATTAAATGCTGCGCACACTCCGTACATACTTATCGAAAGATCATTGGCTCTCCGTTCTAACGGCTAGTTGACTTTCAGACATTTGTCCTTCCTCGTATATTCAATACTCTGAGTCTCTTGTTAATAACTCAGTCTGAATGTTTGTCTTATTGGAGTCTTACTGACATTCTCTTTGTCTCTTTTCCCACAGCATAAATAACCTTTTTGCTTTGGAGTTACATCGTCAGATGATCTGAACTAATGCCCGAGTCAGGTCTTTTGTGTATTCAGCACAGCCTGATAGATTATTCAGCCCAGTATGTGTAACCTTTTTCGCTTTGGACTCACATGGTTCAGATAAACGGAACCTAGGCCTAAGTCAGGTCTCAAGTGCATTCAGCACAGCCTGATAGGTTACACTTACTCTTCACTGACTAAGTTCTGTCTTGAGTATGCTTAGTGTACTCAGTAGAAACATCAGCCAATGGTACTTCAGGATTGACTTCAGGATGGATCATCAGGCTTCGATCTTCAGCTTCAGACCAGGCAATCTACAACAAGACTGACTGACTCCTTCAGTATGGATTACACTCCAGACTTCAGTAAATTGGGTCGACTCCAATATTCTTCAGTCTTCAGCAAGTACCTCCTGTACTGAATTCCTAACCTAACTATCCTGAACTATTTGATCCTGAACAACTATACTTAGGCAGATTCATCAGGGGTTTTGGGATCTAATCAAAATACTCAGATTGTCCCTACAAGGATCAACAAACACAGGGAACACAGCCACACCAGCAGTCAATACCAATATTGTAGGAAGCTCAAACTCCAACATGGGAACCAACCCCCTCAACTACCTATCACATCATAAGCTGCCCCAGTTCTCAGTAGAAGGTTATGACTTCTGGAAGATCAGAATGAGGGCTCACCTAGCCTGTGTGCATGATGAGATGCTGAGGGTGATAACCAGGGGTCCCTTTATCTTTATGACTGCTAATCCTAGGATCGCTCAAGCTCAAATAAATGATCCTAGAGAAGAGTAGCCTAAGGATGAAGATGATTTCACTGCTGATGAAAGAAATAGACACAATCTCAATTTTGTGGCTATGAACATATTATACACAACCATACCTGACTCAGTTATGGGAAGGGTTGTCCATTGTACAACAACAAAAGAGATTTGGGACACTTTGGCTCTCCTGTGTGAGGGAACTGACAAGATAAAAGAAAACAAATTGTCAGTGGCTGTTCACAAGTATGAACAATTCTCAATGGAATCAAATGAGACCATTGATCAGCTTGATGGCAGATTCACTGACATTATGAATGAGATAAACTCCCTTGGTAAGGTTTACACCAAGAGGGAGGTTCCTCTCAAAATTCTCAGGGGACTCTCACCTAGGTGGGATGTTTACTCAGTGATGATGCAGAACACCAAAGATCTATCCAACATGTCTATGCAGCAAGTGTTTGATCTTAATAGAAAAAGGGCTACAGAAGAGCCTTCCTCATTTGAGAAAGGAGTAGCCTTCAAGGCAAACGGTTCTGATGCTGAACCGGCCAAGATCAAGAAGGCCAGCAAGCCCTTCAAATCTCAAAGCAAGGCTGAAATGAAAGAAGAAATGAGTCTACTAGCCAGAAGATTTGAAAAGCTGAATTCAAGATTTGGCAAATACAAGAGATACTACCAGGATAGCAAGGAAAGGAAGTCCAGGTTCACTCCAAGGAATGAAACGGAACCTGAAAAAGAATACAAGAAAAATAACAAGGGTGAGGAATCCACCTCAAAATCTGAATCCAGAAGGAAAGACAAAGAAGAAGGTGAAGAAGATGAGAATAGCTGCTTCCAGTGCAATAAGACAGGCCACTTCCAGTATGACTGTCCTCAGCTGAGCTCCAAGGAAAGGAAGGAGAGGCAAGCCAAGAGAGACAGGCGACTGGAAAGAAGGGCAATGGTGGCAGAAGATGAGGAGGCTGCAAGCTCATCTGAGGAAATGTTCACTGATAGCAGTGATGATGATCTATGCCTCATGGCCAATGATGAACCTGAGGTACAATCTCATCTTTGTCAATATATAGCACACTCACCTGAGCCTAGCTCAGAGTCAGCAGGGGAACTCAACCTTCAGTTCTCATTAGAACAGTTGATGGTTGACTTCTCCAGGCTGCAAGAGGCATACCTCACTCTTGAGGAAGAAAACAGGATGCTAGCAAATGAAAACACCAAGCTAGCTGAATCTGAAGTAGAGGCAGACCTTGCCTCAGCCTCCCAAACCATTGCCCTGACCAATGAAGTTGAAACACTCAATGGTCAGGTCAGTGCAAAGGATGAGCTGATCAGGGGACTGACCAGTGATCAGAACTGGCTAGCTAGTGAAAATAATGAACTAGCTATCCAAATCAAAACCCTCATAAGCAATGTAAACTTGCTGAAAGAGTCTGAGGATCATCTGCTGAGAAAGCTGGAATCTCTCAATAAACCCTCTCTTGCTATAGAGAAGATTCTGAGTTATAAAATAGCTCAGACAGTAGGCATGGGATAGGATTCTTCCCATGCACATCCTCAGAAGGCCAACTCAACACTGCACCCACAAGCAGTAATGAGCGAGTGTTTGTAAGGTCCTCTGAGAATCCCAGAAGGACCCTCGATAAGGGCAAAAAGCCTGCTGAACCCTTTGTGGAGGTGATAGTGCCAAGTAGGTCCACTGAGAAGACTAGAACAGTCTATCCACCTCCCAAAATAAACTCCATGAAAAATACATTTTTTAAAAACAAGTGGAGTAAAGTTCAGTACACATATCCTCAACCTAGATCATCTTCAAGGAGACAATCTAGGCAAAGGACAAATTGGCCTGAATCTTCTGTCAGGGGAGTTGACAGAAGGGTTCATTTCAGGGAACCACTCTCATATATGCCCTATGAGAGGTAGTATATCCCCCCTTATCAACAGCACACAAGGCCAGCTGCACCAAAGTCCTTTAGGAACAGGAGGTACAATAAGCCACCTGTCCCAAAAAGAACCAACACTTATAGGCAGTCAACTCCCAGGGCAGTTAGGGAGTCTACTGTCTATGTAGATGTTTGTGGGAGAAAAATCAGCCAGTCCAAGGCAACAAGGATTGTTAGGCAGATTTGGATCCCTAAAGGTACAGCTAACCAACTAGGACCCAACACAAGATGGGTACCTAAGAACTGATTTTTATGCAGGTTAAGGACCCTCAAGATGACTGGTACCTAGATAGTGGTTGCTCAAGGCACATGACAGGCAACCAAAGTCTCCTGACTAATTACATAGATAAGAAGGGTCCTCATGTCACATTTGGGGATAACTCAAAAGGAATCACAGAAGGTTATGGTACCCTGATAATAGGGACAGGCCATGTAACAAACGTATCATATGTCAGAGGACTGAAACATAACCTGCTTTCCATAAGTCAATTTTGTGACAAGGGATATAATGTTGAGTTTTCAAGTAACATGTGCTATGTAAGAAATGCTTCAAATACACAGGTACAAATAACAGGGTCTAGGAAAGGAAATGTTTATCTTGCAGATTGGAGATCTTGTCCAAAAGAGACCTGTCTCATTGCCAAAAGCACAAGTGACCTGACTTGGCTATAGCACAGAAGACTCAATCACCTGAACTTCAAAACATTAAACAAGATATCCAGGCTGAGTCTAGTGGAGGGAATACCAAATGAGATTTTCAACAAAGATCACATTTGCAAAGCTTGCTAAGAAGGGAAGTAAATCAAAGCATCATTCAAAAGCAAAACAACTCCCTCCACTGACAGAGTACTTCAACTCCTTCATATGGATCCCTTTGGAGCTATTACACCAGTCAACATCAATGGAAGCAAATACACACTGGTGGTGGTGGATGTCTTCTCAAGATATACTTGGGTGATATTCATGTACAGCAAAAAGGATACCCAACTCAGGCTACCTGAGTTACTCAAGAAAATTTCAAATGAGAAGGGTCTATCTATTATCAAGATAAGATCTGATAAAGGTACTGAGTTCATAAATTTTATTATCACTGACTTTTGCAATAAGTCAGGCATATCCCACGAGACATCAGCTGCTAGAACCCCCCAACAAAATGGGATAGCTGAAAGAAGAAACATGACACTAAATGAGGCTGCCAGAACTATCTTGTTGATGCACAAATTCCCAAAAGGTTCTGCGCTGAAGCCATACACACAGCCTGTTACACTCAGAATAGATTCATGCTCACTTAAACACAAGGCAATACCCCCTATGAGCTATGGAATGGTAGTAAACCTCAGGTATCTGATAGCTCCTTGAGAGTTACGTACCCAAGTGTAGGTTGATTTCAAGTAATAAAATTTCTCGGGAGACCGAGTGTCGAACCACAGGGAGATTTGGAAGAAAAAGATATTATCAAGTTGAGAGGTTTTAATAAAGTAACAAAATACTAGAGCTTCGGGATT